>NTHP01000090.1:930397-956888 GCA_003416845.1 Oplegnathus fasciatus | reverse complement strand
CATCATGAACCAGTTCTCTGAGCAGGTATGGGTTCTACTCACCAGGTGGGAACCTCCGCAGTGACCGCTGGACATCCAGCAACACCTGGTTGTAGTCCTTGTTATTCTCCCGCTCTACTCTTTCTGGATAAGACATGTCACCATCAGCATTACCATTCACTAGTCAAATACTGTAAGTGGGAGAGCTTGAACCTGCTAAGACAGGTGTCAATATTTGTCATGCATAATGGGAAAGGGAAGGTACAGTACGTGCGATGGCATATAGATATGTAGCCTACACTGATGCATATGTAGCTAACATGGTACCTGGCTCTTGGTCCAAGACGTGAGGGGGGACGTTGAGGAGCCGAGGCCAGACTTGACAGCGTATCTCATCAGTCAGCAGTCCTCCTTCACTTATAGCCATCCTCCTCAAAGCTGCCACATCCACTGGACTCGCACTGAGGGCCTGTGTGATGTCCGCAATTTTCCTCTTCCGTCTGGTGTCCCAGTCTGAGGCACAGAAAACGCCGTGTTTAACTATGTTAGCTAACTAGCTAGCTAGCTTGTGTTTACATTTATCTAGCAACAGTTAATTTTACGTTACATGCAGCTACCGTAAGTTAACATTGGGCATAGTTAGCCAGCTCCAGCAACAGACACCAACGATCGCGGTTTTGGCATTAAAAAGAATTTAGAGACTGTTTTTGCAGCTGAAATGCCCCAAAACATTAGCTATGCTTGAGAATGAAGACAGCTAACATACCACACGTACCGTTACCTTGTTTTCCATTCACAGGTGACGAGGAACCAGCACTTCTAGAGCTCTTCATTGTTTCTCCCCTTCTCGGTGTGTTCTTTTTAGATTACATTACTTGCCATCCTGTTTTGTTTGGCTATCCTCGATTTAGCCTGATTTTCGTGGCTGCCAACTGGAAGCTATCCTAGCTGTCTAATTAGCAAGGCCAGCCTCATACAAACACGGCCCGATAGTTAGCCAGCTATTCAGTGTTAGCTAGCTAGTTATCAAGCTAACGCCACACTGCCCTAGTTCCGTAACTGCTATTTTCAGCAACACAGCCATTATTACTGACAAGCCGGGGAACAATTAGGAAACACACGCTTAAAAGCAATACGGTCACACCGGTGAAACTGCTACATGTTTACATTGACGGAAGCGACCTCCACATCAGCTTTAGCTAGCCTCCCTGCTCAGACAGAGTGATGACGTAGGCTCAAGATGATGGGAGGTGACGGGGAGGAGGCGTCTACCTCCCTGTCTTTATCAAATAATGGGTATTATCAATATTATTATAATGTATGTGTTTGATTTGTAGATAGATACATAGATGGTTTCATAGTTGGTGAATTGATCGATCGATTAATTGGTTTGTTATGCTATATTAAGTGGTGGAATGCAGTACATTTACTCAAGTACCAGGTAAACTTTATTGATCCCTTTTGGGGGGGGGTGTCACAAGGTACCTGACAGTTTATAAAATAATTAAGTCATTAGAATTAGCTCCACCTTTACCAGCTGCAACATTAATGTAGAAATAATTACAATCCAGTGATATAATGTACATTATTCTGAAATGGGCCATTCTGTATAATGAGTACTTTTACTTTTGGTACTTTAAGTGGCCTATATTTTGATGCTAATACTTCTGTATTTTTACTCAAGTAAGATTTTGAATGCAGGATTTTTACTTGTAACAGCGTATTTCTACACTGTGGTACTGATACTTTTACTTAAGTAAAACATTTGAGTACTTGTTCCATCACTGGTGGAATGTAACTGAGTACATTTACTCAATTACATTACCTTAATTGAGTATTTGCATTTTCTCCTACTTTTAATTGGACTACTTCCACTCTACTACATTCTAGAGGGAAATATTGTACTTTTTACTTTCCTACATTTGCTGTAATTGATAGCAATAGTTACTGAAGTAGCATAGTTAACAATTTAAGGCGTCATACGTTAATACTTCAAGTATGTTTTGCTGATAATACTTCC
Organism: Oplegnathus fasciatus; assembly: GCA_003416845.1. NCBI lineage: Eukaryota > Metazoa > Chordata > Actinopteri > Centrarchiformes > Oplegnathidae > Oplegnathus > Oplegnathus fasciatus. Next base: position 954,889 of record NTHP01000090.1, on the reverse strand, counting down.
ATACTTTAAAGTTATAATCACGAAGATTTGCATTTCCTTGTGTTTCGCGGCACCTGTGGCGATAATCGGTAGGCCGAATTGCAGGTGTGTTTTTGGACATCACTTCAGTTTCAAGTCTCCTCGTCTGTTGCCATGGATCTTTTCTTTGTTTGTTCGGCCATAGTAACTGGTAAGTTGAAGAGCGAGTCTGTTGTGTTAAAAACTGTGCGCTGCTTGTGCATTTTCTGGGAAAGTACGTGGGTCGTAATACTGCAAATAGGGCTTTCATCAGTTCATCAGTAGATAGCGACTTAACAGTAAAATTAGTAGTAAAATCTACGAGATTATAGGCCTATCTTTAATTTATCAAATAATTTTAATCTGGGCATTGTAGATATTTGTAAAACAGTATTTTTCCACTGTGTAAAATTAAGTAAAGTAAAATATCTGAATACTGCTGCTATCCCTGCCTTAAATAAAACCAGTAGCCTAATGTAACTAAACTCAGTATCCTGCCACACACGCACTGCATTCTGCTAGTGCCATCGATACTGAACAATATTGTAATGAGGCGTACTTTGTGTGCATAGATGTTAATCATGTGCCTCTGAGTCATAGACAAGTTCATNCCGCACACAGACTGCAGGTGTGGTGTGTTTGTTCTGATGAAACGAAAACGAAAATGACAGAGCATTTAAATAGCCGCTTCCTCAGCAGAGCAGTGTCAGACAGACACCACCAACTGAGAAGGACAGATGCTTAATAGCAAACATGCCTGCTTCCGTTGCCAAGCTTGATCTCGGTGGACATATTGATGTCAAGTAGATTTCAGTCTAGGTAAGTTCTTCCTTTCTTCATGTTGCGTTTGGGGGAGAGGGTGGAAGGCAGCGAGCTAAATAATTAGAATGACGTGTAGGAAACAGAATAAATAAAGATCCGGAGTGATGATAAAAAAAAAAAAACTCTTGTCATTATAAGACATGTATGGAATTATTGCGGAGTATATAGCATGAGAACATAGATCAAACAAGGCTTAGCACATTTATTAGCTTGTTGGGTAACTATCTGTAAAGCCTTGGGCTATATTTTGTGGTTACAAGCTCTCATCCGATTTCTGGTGAAAAGAAACCAACACTCCCATGCAAGTCCTTCGTGCATCCAATAGAGGGCGTACCCTTCATTGCAATTGCAAGCAAAGTAGGCCTATACAAAGCATTGGAATAAAATATTCATTTGAATAAAAAAGTGTCACACAATACAATTAAAGTCCCAAGAATAGTTAAAATGTAGTGTGCACCTACTACTGTGGGACATTCAAATACATATCACACAAAATACAATTTTTCTCTTGAGAATGAAGAGACAGGAAAGCAGACAGAATGGTGGCTTTCATTTCCTCAGAAATGAGAGTCCAACACTCCGGCAACCTTGGAAATCCTACTGATAATAGTGTCAAACTACACAGAACACAGGGCACAACAGTAAAAGTACTTTCAGGAGTGAAACATCCTTCAGTGCTATCTTATGCGGTTTTTATGGGCTTATATGCAGAAATGATGCATCCTTCAAATTCATTTGTAATCATGCTCAAATGTGTTGTTTTCACTTTCACCCTCTGATGTCTTGCCACTCAGAAATCATCAGTATTGCCAGTGCCAACTTAAATTTTAACAACTACATGCAAGACCATGGAAAGACTGACTTCAACAACGGGGAGAGGAGGACCTAATAATGGTAATCATACAGTATGAGAGACAATCAAGTAAAAACCTGAATACGAATCTAGCAAACTATGTGTTCATTTCAAGGTTTCACCATATGAATGTCATTTCTTTCCCCAGTTACAGATACTGGCCAAAAGGAAAATGCCAGTGGAGGCAGAAGGAGAAGACAAGGAGGTGCACAGGGAGACAGGGCAAGAAGAGCACAAAGTCAAGCTGGAACTCAGGAAAGGGATGGAGGAGGAGAAGACCCAGGAAGAGGAGGTGAAAGAGGTGCAGAAAGAGAAGGCAGGGAGGAGACAAATAGAAGAAGAGGAGGAGCAGGAGGGGAAGGTGTGCAAGGGAGAGGAAGAAGAGGAGGAGGAGGAGCAGCAGACGCAGGGAGAGGGGGCAGAGGAGATGCAGGAAGACAGGAATGGGGAGGCAGACAGAGAGGAGGAGGAGGAGGAAGGGGGAGAGGTGGAAGTGGAGGAGGTGGGGTAAGAAGAAATGGGGAGCAAGGTGCAGCTGAAAGAGAAGGAGTGAGAAGGGGGATGGCAGAAATGGATGGAAGGAGAGGAGGACAAAGTGTGGATAGAAGAGGAGGTAGAGGGGGCGAGAGAAGAGATGGTGTGGGAGACAGACAAGAGAGGAATGGAGGGAGATCAAAATCTACAGGCAGAGCCGGGGCACCACACGGCCATGGACTGGGCTTTAAATCACTGGAAGACCTCTCTGGAAAAGACCCGTCTGTAGTTGCCATCTCCCTGTCCTCTAACCCCGCACTACAAGAGGTCCTGCGTGAGACAACAATGAGGCAGGACCTTGTTCAGCTCCTCTGCCTGGTGCTGAGTAAAGCCTTCAAATCCCGGACAGACAGAGGCACCCTGCAGCACCTGGCTGGCATCATAAAAGATTCAGGGTTCTTCCGCGCCGTCCTGCCCTACTATCTGGCGGGCATGGAGTCAGAGTTCAACCCCGTCCGCAGGGCAGAATACCCACGGCATCTGGAAAACATCATGTCTATTCTGTCAGAGGTAAATAGAGGAAGTAGTGAACCAATCAATGATTAAATTCAGCTGAAGGATAAGTGAGGGAATACATGAAAAATACACAGTGAGTGTTAGTTTGCACTGAAATAATTGAGTAGACCCAGAAAACAGAAGTCCTCATGGACAGCTGAGTCTTTTTAGCAAGTGAGCAGCGCTTCTTTGCAATGAAACACGGTATGTTATTATACTAGATTAGATCATTTTTCAAACTGTTACTTCAAAAGCAGTTGAATTAAATCTACAAATGACATTATGAGCGACTCTGAAAACTTCACATAAAATCTTGTGTATTTCATTAAATATTCATGGCTAAATAAGCAACAATCCCAATGTATGTTCGGGGAAAAACATTTGAAGGTATTAAGGGTTTAACGCTCAAAAGCTCTGTGTAAGCATAGTTTAAGTAAGAAAAACAGACAAAAATGCAAATACAGAAAACTCTTATGTGAAACAACAAACAGTGTTCAAACTTTTACAGAAAATGTTGTGTACCTGTAGAACTCCATTGCATCTTATAGCAAGAAACTAATTGAGAAAATGGGTGTTTAACAAACCTTGTTTCAGTGTTGCTAAAACAAATAGAAATGTTATTTTAGCCTGATTTTGCTTCTTTCTGTTAACAATTCTCAAATTAGTAGTTGAACCCTGTTAACTAACTATCCTCAATATATGCTCATTAGGTCCTCAGCATCTTTCCTGCTAGCTCGGTCCAGGCGGTGAGTTTGCTGCTGACGCTGCTCCAAGTCTCCATCAATAGCCTGAGGGCATCAGGAGTGGACATCCAGCCCCAAATGGAGGAGAACATGGAGAATCTTCAGGGCCTGATCAAGCACCTCAAGGAGAGATCCAGGGAGGGTACCTTACGCTCAAACAAGGACACTTATGCCCTCCTACACACTGGAAGTGATAACCCAGGTAATGGCCTCTTACAGATATCTTAACTGAAATGCTGTTAAACATTTTGATCCCTTGCCGTCACGCCAACACTGCAAAATTAACCAGAAAATATGCAAGTAACCGAAAGTCCCACTATTTCTAATCCAGGTGAAGAAGGGCAGCAAGATTTCAGGACCATACCCATCTACCCAACTCTTGAGGAGTTCCATCAAGACCACAGGCCCTTCCTTAGACCCAACCTCACCTCTCAGCGCTACACAAACACCCACCTCTACCTTGACACGCACTTCCGGCTGCTGAGGGAGGACTTTGTGCGGCCACTCCGTGAGGGTGTCCAGCAATTGCTTCGGAACCGAATGGACACTCCACTGAGGACGAAGCAGTATGATGATATCAGAGTGTATTTTGACACAAAACTGGTGGTGCCCAAGTGTACGTCGACTGGACTTGCCTACATAGTGCAGTTCAACATTCAGCCACTTCAGGTTAGCCTTTAGATGTTTGTTACATTTAGATTTTTATCTGACATTTGATTTATACAATCAAGTGCATTCTTTATGTATTTTGCTTATTGAATGGCAAATGGAAAGACATATATTAAAATGTATATTACCCCTCTATCCTACAGTTTGTGCGCTGGCAGAACTCCAAGAGGCTGATCTACGGTTCCCTGGTCTGCCTGTCGTGTGATAATTTTGAGAGCTTCTTGTTTGCCACAGTGACAGATCGGGATCCCAAAGACCTGCAGAAGGGACAGGTCCAGATCTCCTTTACCGAAGAAAGCAGATTCAAGTTGGCCAGAATTGAGGTGGGGCGGTAAAATGTGTGCAACATTTGTTGATAAGGGCAGCATGCATGCAGCTGCTAAGGATATGTGATGTTGCAGTCTAATTTCAGTCACTTAATCCATAAAAGGCATAACTGAAATGTACTTTGAGTTGCCAGTTTGGTAGGTCTACTCTCCAGAGTGGGGGAATTATGGTTTTATATGAAGCAGATATACAAAGAACTAAACTTATTTTATCCCACAGAAAGATCAGTTGTTCCTGATGATTGAGACCACTGCCTACTTTGAGGCTTATCGGTATGTTCTAGAGGGCCTACAGGAGCAGGAGGAGGACAACCTACCCTTTCAGAGGTAGGAGTGTGTCTCTGTGTGTTTGTGTGCTGTGGAGGAGTTTCAGTTTTTACCGTCAAGATCATTGTTTTAATGTAATTCCACAGCACTTACAAAACAAGTTCACATGTAGATTTTTCAAAGGGCAGTGTGGGGGAGAAATGGTACAAAGCAAGTTCAACAATCACACTTTTAATTGGCATGAGTTAATTATATCGCCACAGTATTCCCGAAAAGCTGTCACGCATGGATGACTTGAAAAGTTTGGTTATTGTCTGCACTCCCAGTGCCCTTCATGGATGCCACAAAGTAATGTATTATATGAGACACTTTATTGGCCATCTGTCTCCCAGACCTTACTCTTGTGACTACCTGAAACAACTTTAAACTGTTTTTTCTTCAGAACTGCACCATGGGAGTTATTAGCAACTTTTATATTTTATATATATATATATATATATATATATATATATATATATATATATNGTGTGTGTGTGTGTGTGTGTGTGTGTAAAATCAAAAATAGCTCCCCTTTCTATCTATAATTTTTAAAAAATATTTTTCTTAATGTTAGATGCTAATTTGGGTCAGTGTTGCTGTGCAAACAGTGCAGCCTAGTGGGCTTTGTCCTGACAATCTTCTCCAGCTTTTCCTGGTGAATCCTCAAACACCCCCTAGTTCAGCCGGGGGCATCCAGCTCTCCCACTGTTTTCCTTTATTCATCCTAACTAAATGCATGCTGCTTTTGAGCTTGCATTTGAATACTATGTAAAATAACACATTCTTCCTCTCACAAATAAAAAAATTGAATTCGTAGGCAACAAAATGCACCCTTGCTCAATTCAGTACACTTAGGGGTTTTACAGCTAAAGCCTAACTTGCTCTGGTATGACCAGTAGCTTATGGTGGCTAATGTTAGCTAATATTAGCTAACTCTGGATAGATAATGCTGTGTAAATGACATTATTGAGTCAATCCAATGACTTTATGACTTTTCTTTACTTGCTAGTATTACACAATGTTTTTAACATTTATCATTATCCTGCAAGTGCCACTTGTGGCCACAGTGGCCGCTGTTCAGCAAAAGCTACAGAGACTCACTTTCAGAAAGAACATATTAACAAATATCTGCCAATGAGAAGCCTTTACATCCTCCTTTTACACAGATAGTTGACGCTAAAAGATATAATCCTGTCCTTCCAGGTACATCGTGGAGTGCAGCACAGACGTGCAACCATCAGCTTATCTGCAAAAACAAGATACTTACGACCTGTCATCCATTGCTGACCCTGTCTATAAGGACAGTATACTGCCCTTTCACAGCCTGGAGGAAGATGCCTGGCCACGAAAGGAGGAGCTGGGGCTGGATGAGTCTCAGATGAAAGCCTTCCAGCTGGCCCTCACGAAGGAGCTGGCCATCATACAGGGACCTCCTGGCACTGGTGAGACATTGAAAAGCCATTGTTGAAAGGATGACTTCATTCATTTGTGAATGAAAAGTGTAAAATGTGTTTCACACATTTATAAAATGACAAAATCCAAAGAACTGCAAAGTTTCGCTTTGCTTCTGAAATATATTAAAATCAAGCTACCCTGCTCCTTCCATTTTCTCAGGAAAAACCTACGTTGGCCTTAAGATTGCTCAGGCTCTGTTGACCAATCAGTTTCTTTGGAGAGACAGATTTGGCACGGCTCCGATGCTGGTAGTGTGTTACACTAACCATGCCCTGGATCAGTTCCTTGAGGGTAAGCAGTGATGCCAGTTCATAATAATATCAGATCTATTTTATGTCGTTTGAATGGTGTGGGATATCAATAATTCTTGGGAGGTGTATTTGTAGAGATACTGAAACGTTTGCTAATGAGCCGCAGACATCCACTTCAAATTTTATTTGATTATTTGTCTTTGCAAACTCCTGCTCGGTGACCTTGAATGTGCGATGTAAGACAAATAAGCTTTCTGTGTTGTCTGATGTGATGTGCATTTGGTTTGCCGCTGCATCAAAGGTATTCATAAATTCCTACAAGACGGCATAGTGAGAGTAGGAGGCCGCAGCAACAGTGAGATCCTGAAGCATTTCAATCTAAGGGAGCTGACCCGCTCACATGAATTCAGAAGTTCACTGCCGCATCACCTGCGTCGTGCATATAATGAGGTGAGCTCCTCATGCTGCCTGACCCACAGTGTGACTCTTATAACTTACTTTGATGTTTCAAGTTGCTCCACATTTCATTTCTCTCATGCATAGCAAAGTGTTGAGAATATATGAAAGGATATAATAGGTTTAAATAATTCCTAATAATTTAGCCTATTACATTCTATAAAAAGTCTTACGTTTATCATATTGATGCTGTGTTTTGGACATTTTGTGCCTCATCTTTTTGTCTCACATTCACATTGCTTATCACTTTAATCTACAAGTTGCAGTATTTCACATACATTCTCGCGTGATTTCTCCACCTAATCGCTGTATTCATGACCTGTTTAACAGATTTACAAGCAGCTGTGTGACGAGGAGAGGGGGATCCAGAGTCAGAGTATGAGGCTGGAGTGTTCTCTGAAAGGCGTCCTGCGTGAAAGCTTCTTACAGAAGTTCATTTCCCCCAGACACTGGGACAGTCTGCACCTACAACCCGTGAGTCATACTGAATAAAAAAAAATAAACATGTCATATATACGTGTGAACTGAGCTAGACAGAATAGAAGAGAAACTCATAAGTTTGTGTTTATGAAATGATTTGTAGACGCAGGATGGTTTTGAGACCTGGAGTGAGAAGAAGCCCAGTCTGATAATGGAGTGGTTGGGTTTGGGTTCCACTGTCTTCCTGCAGAGGGAGACAGAGAATGAAAATGGAAATGAAGGTAAGTGGTACTCCACTGAAACAGTTTAAGAGGATCTGATAATTGGCTTCTTTTCACTGATATAAAGTATAAACACCACCTCAAAGCTATAACTGTATTAGTCTGAATGGATAATTGTAACAACACAAGATTACCTCCACAGAGAACTTTTACAACACTATAAATTCTCAAATGTTTTAGCAAAGCACTTACACAGATAAATTTGCATCGTAACTTTCCACATGTTCATACGACAGCCGTGTTAACGGAACACCTTGCTTTCACCTTGCTATTGTTGGGATGCAGTGAAAATGTTATCGACCGAGCAGGTAAAAGTGTTACATTGTTAAAGAATTAATGAAGTCAAAGGCATTGTCAACCAGCAGACACATAAGACCTGTACTGTTAATAATATCAATGGCTGAGAAAGTATGAAATAATTCAACTGAACTGTTTATTGGACATAACCTCAATTTTTTAAATAGATGGATTTATGATCAAATATTTGCTGAAGTGGCAATATATCCTTATATAAACATAAGCTCTCTCTCTCTAATTGTCCATCGTCTTCGTGGTAAATTGATGTGACCAGTGCTCGACACTTCAGCTCAGTGTTTATGGCAACTGAAGTCAGGCTTTTTGCAGTAAGCCCTGCTTTTTTGTGGCCTGTTTTCTGGAGTACACCCGGGTTAAGAGTTATTTGTTGCATTTTATTGCATTAGTTGTGACGGTGGTGCAAATCCATAAAGCACGAAACTGAATTCTGTCATTAAATTTTCACTCAGCAGACTCCAACCAGCGGTAATGAACAAGAGACTGATATTGTCTGTCCCCTCACTCTATTCCTACGCTACCTTTCTGTATTTTATGATCTTTTCTTTTCTTGGGTGTTATTACACTCCATGCAACTTTATAAGTTGTCAATGAAATCTAAAATTCTGTGCATTTATTGTACTGGTGAATGAAATCATGCTCATACTGATTCTTTCTGCAATGTGTGTGTGTCTGTGTGTGTCTGTGTGTGTCTGTGTGTGGGTATATAGCAGCAGAGGAAGACATGGAGCTGGAAGAAGAGGACTTCATTGAAATCGCAGAGGAAGCAGATCTGATCCAGGCAGAGCGGATTATTGAAGACAACACTGGTCCCACAGGTGGAAGAGATGGCAGAAAGAATGGAAACATGGAGGAGGCTGTCAGAGCAGTAGAAGAAATGATGCTGGCTATGAACCTGGATAAAGCTGAAATACAGCCTGAGCAGAGCGAGGAAGGATGGGAGGTAAAATTAAGAGATTTTTCATGTGGAGATTGTAATGAGTTTAACGTTTCACAAATTTAACATTTTTTGCGATCCCTATTCAATTAGACATTGATTGGAAATGCTAGGAGTAGATATATGCACATGCTTACAGTAAATCTAAGAGCTGTCCAATAGAAACATCTTTACAGCTGCTGCACTGTACTTAAAGGTATTGTGTGTATCACTGAGGTCCAACAAATGTGTTGAATGCATTTCCTCCCACACAAACATTTGAAAAGCTGATTTTTATCATAATTTGAAATGTGCATTATTGACATCTATGTTTGCTTGCTAGCAGTCTTCGTCTTACCTGCCTTAGTTGACACATTGCTTCATTTGTTGGCACGTTACTGCCACCAACTGTCAATCTGTGGAATAGCCTGAAGCCATTGGCAAGACTGTGTCTCACATCACCTGCTTTCACGCGTGCATGCTTGTGCTGGGCCCCATTCATAAAAAAGCATTGCACCACTAGTGCTCAGATACTCCACAGGGTACCTTTCACAGAACAGTTCAACACATGCAAAGGAGACAATTTAGGGCCTTGCTTAAAGAATACTTTACCAACAAAATATTGAATACTCACTACCTGTAGGCTTGAAAGGTGGCTGTGAAAAGTTAGTAGCTTGCTCGTTTGCAGAGGAAGGCAGCTGCGGTCAGCTTGAATTCACAACGGATTCCAATGGTGACCCAGAGTTACAGAAAAAAAAATTCTATGGAAACTTCTTAAACCGCTCCTGCAGCATCATCTATTTCTCAGTTTCGTCACAACATAGCTAAATACACTACTTCTGTTTCATGCTAGCTTTAAAACTGAGGGTCTGAAGTTCAAAGGTGACCCTGTTCCGATCTGTACAGATGCAACAGAAGCAGAAGAAAAAGATGAAGAGGCATATAATGAGAGAGCTGGCCAAGAGCTCGGCTATGCCTGACGAAGAGGAAGATGCTGTCTTGGATATTTGGACCCTTAGCCGGCAAGACAGATGGAGACTCTATCGGTACGTCTGCACATCTGTTTCACTTTTTCTTTCCTTTATTCACTAACTTCTTTGTGCCTCAGCTCTTACTTACCATTACCTCTCCTACATCTCTGTCCTCCTTTCCTCCTTCTTAATTTTTCTTCCTTCTTCTCCTTCGCATCCTCTCATCCCCCAAGCAACATCAGTGTGGAAGAAGTAGTCTATTCCCAGTGTGTATAATTAAGTCAACTAATCACCAGGAAAATGTATCCCAGAGGATCTTCTCACCTCAGAGAGCCAAGACGTAACTTCTGTTACTGTGAAAACAGGACTGTAAGGACTCATGTTTACAAAGTCTTAATTATCATTTAAACTAACAAATAGTGCAATTTCTCTCCAAAACCGATATAATCTGTCTTGCCGTAATTGTTTAACTACACTTCCAGTAATATCAAGTACCACAGCATCATCATTTTTTTTTTTACCTCGGCTCTGCGTATACTTCCAGATGCAGAGCAAATAATGAGAGTCTTCAGGCTTCTGTATAATTGAGTCAGTTGTCACAGTGTTTTACTATTATTAATTTACTTTGTGTCTGCAGGTTGTGGATGGCACGCTACAGGGCTGAACTTGGCACCAGAGTCCTAGAGTCTGAACAGGCTTATCAGAACGCAGTGGACAGACTGGCTGATGTAAAACGTCACGAGAACCTCGTTCTCCTCAAGAAAGCCACGGTACGGTAATTGCAGTAATAATAATTGGAGAGGATAGTGAAGCATATTGCTTCACTTCCACTCGATAGTGTGCTTACACTCTTCCTTGCACTCTTCTATCTATATATATTTTTTTTATTTTTTTATTTTTTCAAGTCTACAAGTATTTAGTGCACCTCTCAGGTCCGGATCCGAGAATATAAAAAGTAATGTAGCTCAAACTTCCAGGCACCACTAAAAAGTAGTGAAAACTCTTCACAACAGCATCTGTGGATCACCTTGAACGATAAGACTAAGGTGAGGTTGCCAGGCAATCAGCAGCAACTCCAGGAAGTTATTGTGCCCGGCCAAAAAATAGTCACATAAACCCCCATAAAACTGCAACCTGTCATTTTTTCACTTAAGTTTTTGTACTGATTAAACAAACATGTAATGTGTTAATTAGCGAGCTTTAGAGGTGCTGGTAGGCAGAGTCTGTTACCTTTTGACAGAGCCAGGCTAGATGTTTCCTCCTGTTCCCAGTCTTTGTGCTAAGCTAAGCTAACCGGCCACTGGCTGTAGCTTCATATTTATTGTACAGACATGAAAGTGGTAGCATTCTTCTCACCTAACTCTCAGCGAGAAAGAGAAAGAGAGTCAAATTTTAAGAGGGAAGTTAACTGTGTGGCAAACTGTGGGGCTCAGATGTAACAGGTAAGGGAGCCAGCACTGTAGTCTTTGGTCCCCAAAAAGTCTTAACACCATTATAGAGAGGCTGGTATTAATACTATACTTGTACTGTAAGGGCAGACAGCAATACAAATGTTTGTGGTTATATAATTAATCATAAAAATAGCAGGTGTGCAAATAAACACATATACTGTCAATCAGGTTATTGGCATGACAACAACAGGGGCGGCCAAGTTCCGTAAAGTTCTGCAGGAAGTGCGTCCACGTCTGGTGATTGTAGAAGAGGCTGCAGAAGTTCTCGAGGCCCACACCATCACCACACTGAGCGAGGCATGCCAACACCTCATCCTCATCGGAGACCACCAGCAGGTAAGAACCCGCACAGGCAAATAGGGCAATGATTCCTAAACTCTTGGTGGCATCTCATTAAGCTCTGTGTGACAATTTGTGCACTGGTGTGTTTTAATGAGCCATCATCCCCTGACTTAAATTACCCCATTTACATGCCTAGGTGAAAATTTAAAGGACAACCTGTCATGAGGGATTTTGTGTATTTGTGTGGTTGTCAGTAAGTTTGTGTGTATTGCCTTGAGGGAAATGGCAAAGAAAACATCCTTTGCCAGCCATTACAAGAGATAGAGAAGAGAAGAGTGAGGAGTGATATGCTGGACATCAGTAGACTATTACAACAACTAGTCAGGGCCTGCCAAGGACATATGGCCAGGCAGCCTGTCTAGCAATCTGCAGAGTGCGATCACAACTATCACACATCTCAATATTCTGTCCTGGTCTCTTCTTGCTGTGTAACTTCTGTCTGCTCTTTTCCTAATATTTGCTGTGTTTATGCATGAATTTATGCATTCATTTGAATATACAAACAAACCTGATTTCCTTGCAGTTGTATTGAAATTCTAGCAAGTATAAGAATGGAATTTAAAATGGCGTTTGAATGAAAATTGCTTTTATTGTAACCCAGGCTTGGAAATCAATGGTCATTTCTATACATCAGGTACATCAGATTAATATAAAAGTAATTTACCACTGTGCCTGAGGCTCCCTTCAGTGTTTTCTACAAGTGGGTGCAATTTAATGTGCCAGACATATGTAGACTACAAGTGCAAAATAAACAAATCAATATTAGAATATGTCTGATTTATCAATTTAAACTACTGGACAAATAAATGAGTACAAGTGTGATAAGAAACATGTATAAAAAGCAAACAAGATAAGGTATTCATTATGTATTCTGTTTGTTCTGTACTGCTCTTAATCTGTTTGTTTCATGGGTTTAAAGCCATTTGATAGTATTTATTTTGACTCTGTGAACAAGTGTTCAGAGCTTTGTTTTTGTGGAACCCAAACTTGAATCTGTGCATGTAATGGAGGTGGATGGATCACACTTTCCGAGTAAAATAAGCTTTGGCATTGTTGTGCTGTTCATTAATCACAGGTTTGGTGTTGAATCGAGCAGAACATAATGCTTCACATTTATACTAGAATTTGTCTTGCCTCCCCCACACCCCTCCCACGTACATGCACAATCACACTCTGTCCTCTAGCTAAAGGAGGTTTGCACACAGACATTTACACTTGCACACACGCACACATACAGGCAAAACAGGGAAAAACTTAACAGGACAGCAAAAGAAAGTTAGAGTGCATTTGCATGCATTCTAAATTCCCATCCAGTCGCCCTTAAACAGAAACCCAAAGCAGAATATTGTTTATCCCTCCTAGGCTTGTTCCTGTATAGATGGTTGCTTCCACCTGTGTCTAGAAAGTGTATAATAAGTGTTCACTAGCATTTACATAACAGCAAATGGCCTGATCACCTTAGGCATGTGACCATGAAAGTCATCCCTCTATTTTTCACTTACATGATTATGATCTTGGGCGCTTAAAAATGCTTATATGGAACAGTACACCTGCCAAATTAACCTAATCACCACTGGATGGAAAACTCTGTAAATAAGTGCACATATGCATATTATATCTTCGGTAAACATTAAAAAGGGTGAGGAAAGATGTTAAAACTTGCATTAAAATGCTATATTGATCATAAAAGCATATTTCTAGCCCTAAAAAAACTCTCCATTAGGCCACAAGAAGACCACAAGTTCTCAGTTTGTACAAAACTGTAAACTGAGCCATTCATTTTTACTTTTCCTTAACAATAGAGTGTTTAGAACATATGATGAACTTCTGATTTGTCCTTTAGCTGCGCCCCAGTGCCACGGTATATGAACTTGCTAAGAACTTCCACCTGGAGATGTCCATGTTCGAGAGGTTGGTGAAGATGGGACTTCCTTTTGTCAGACTCAACTACCAGGTTTGTGTTTCTGCATCTATTAATTTGTTCATCTTATTGCTGGGTCTATCAATCAATAACATGTTTAGATGATGCAGTTAAAGGCAGAGTTGGAAGCATTACACTTGTATGTCTGTATGTATGTAGGTGCATGTGTGCCTCTGTGTCTATATGTGATTGCCTGTGTTCATCTGTGTTTGTGTTTTGGTTTGTTCTTCAGCATCGTATGAGGCCAGAAATTGCCCGTCTTCTGACCCCACACATCTACTCAGAGCTGGAAAACCATCCCTCTGTGTTGGACTATGACAACATCAAGGTGCGTGTTATATTTGCTCTCCTGCTGCGTCTCCATTCTGCTTGTTTTTCTCAGCAGTGAATATAGTGTGTTTACTTGCCTGCATGGATAATAAGCATCTGCATTGTGTCTTAGACTTTTAAATATATTTTGAGTCAAAGTCGGGCAATGTATGCAAGATTAAGAATACTGAATTGAAATGAATACAATAAATATCAAAGAATAACATAGCATATTTTTATTAAATGTCTTACAGGGCCTTAATACCAATTTGTTCTTTGTGGAGCACAACTACAGAGAAGAACATATCAAAGATGGAAAAAGCCACCAGAACAAACATGAGGCGATGTTTATAGTCGCTCTTTGCCGCTATCTTCTCTATCAGGACTACAAACCAGAGCAAATTACCATCCTCACAACCTATACCGGCCAGCTCCACTGTCTGCGTAATCTTATGCCTGCCAGCCAGTTCACAGGGGTCAAAGTGCACGTAGTCGACAAGTACCAGGGAGAAGAGAATGACATTGTCTTGTTGTCTCTGGTCCGCAGCAACCTGCAGGGTAAAGTTGGCTTTTTGAACATCCCAAATCGCGTATGTGTAGCCTTGTCTCGTGCCAAGAAAGGTCTCTACTGCATTGGCGATAGCACAATGTTGGCCCAAGTCAAACTGTGGAGCAACATCTTCTACACCTTGAGGGAGAAGGACCAGGTTGGGAATGCTCTGACCCTGTGCTGTCAGAATCATCCAAATCGACAGGTAAAAGCTTCTTGTGCTGAGGATTTCAAACAAGCCCCTGAGGGGGGCTGCACCCAGCCTTGCGAGTTCCGTTTGGATTGTGGTCATGTGTGCTCAAGTGTCTGCCACCCTTACGACCCGGAGCACAAGAAGTACAAGTGTCCCAAGAAGTGCCAGAAGATTTTATGCGATCAGGGACACAGGTGCACATTTGTGTGCTACAAAGCGTGCCCAGAGAAATGCCCGGTGAAGGTTGAGAAGATCATACCCCAGTGTCAACACACACAGAGGGTTCCTTGCCACCAGGACCCGGAGACATTTGTATGCAAAGAGCCTTGCCAGAAGCTGCTTGACTGTGGACATCTATGTGATTCATTGTGTGGGGAACCATGTACCAGTAAGTGCCTGGTGAAGGTTACCTTGAAACTAAGGTGCGGCCACAGCCAGCAAAATGCTTGTTTTTACAAAACACAGAAAGAAGACCCTGTATGTTGGACCCCCTGTGAGCACCAGCTCAAATGTGGCCATGCCTGCTGTGGTACCTGTGGCAAGTGTTATCAGGGACGGTTCCATTTCCCATGTTTACACCAGTGTGAGCGTCTCCTGATTTGCTCTCACAAGTGCAGGGAGCCTTGCACTCGTGATTGCCCCCCTTGTGAGAGACCATGTGAGAATTGCTGCGTCCACAGCAAGTGTATGAAGCCATGTGGACAGCCCTGTGCTCCCTGCATTGAGCCCTGCGCTTGGCAGTGCCCTCACCAAAGCTGCAGTAAGCTTTGCCATGAGCCATGCGATCGTCCGCCATGCACCCAGCCCTGTGCCAAGACCCTGGATTGCAGCCACCCGTGCATAGGTCTGTGTGGAGACAAATGTCCAAGCAAATGTCGCATCTGTAATCATGATGAGGTCACAGAGATTTTCTTCGGCACTGAGGAAGACCCTGACGCCCGCTTCATTCAGCTAGAGGACTGTGGACACATCATTGAATACACAGCCATGGACACATGGATGGCTGACAGCCAGCAGGAAAATGCAGGAGAGCAGGTGGCCATAAAACTGAAGGAATGTCCGAAGTGTCGAACTGCAATCCGCAAGAATCTACGCTATGGATCTCACATCAACGGCAGTCTGGCTGAGATAGAGATGGTGAAGATGAAGATAAATGGTCATCAGGCAGATATTGAAGAGCACAGGAATGCCCTTCAAAATCGGTGGAAGGAAAACCTTCTCCTCTATAAAATGGATGGGCAAATGGAATATATGCGTATCAATGACAGACTGGAAAAAACTTATCTCACAGCAAATGATCTGTGGATCCTGGAAAACAAGATGGATTTCCTTGTAAGAGTTGCAAAGCTAAGGAAGATCCAAAAGGAAAACGTGTCAGTCAGGCAAAAATCCAGATTAAGAAAGTATGTTGAGGAGTTTGTGCTCTGGCTCGATAACAGCCAACAAAAATTCACAGACCAGCAGGTCTTTGATTTGCAGAGAGAGCTACAGAGACTCACCCTCCTGACTGAACTCAACGCCCGTTGCCATGTGGCAGACAAGGGAGAACAAAATGACAAACTTCCATTGGAGGTTCAAACAATACGAAAGGTTTTGGAAAAGTCTGGCCAATTCACTGAGCAAGATCAAAGCAGAGTGACAGAGGCCATGAAGGAACTCGACAAAAAGCTTCCACTCCCAGGCCTGGGGATCAGTGAAGAGGAGAGAAAGATGATCGTCTCGGCAGTCAAATTGCCGCCTGGACACTGGCACAAATGTCCTAAAGGCCATGTCTATCTTATAACAGAGTGTGGTGGGGCTATGGAGACTCGAACCTGCCCTGATTGTGATGCTACTATTGGTGGGGGCAGTCACAGACTTGCTAGCGGCAACCAAGTCGCCACAGAGATGGATGGGGCACAGCACCCTGCTTGGTCTGAATTCCACAACCTTCAGAACTTTGATCAACTTGACTTCTGAAAGCCATCTTAGAGAAGTCTGTCACTGTCCCAACTGTTGATTAAAAAAACCTATTACTATAATGACCACTTTAATTCGTGCTGGACCAGGAGGGATCTCTATAAAAGTTGCAGTACTCCAGTATAATTAAAGGGAGATAATGCAACTGTTTATTTCACTTTGCGGCAATCAAGTCACTTGACAGATGGATGGGGCTGAGCACTTTGCTTGAGACCGTAATCTTCTTGCTTGAAACTGACTTTTGAAACCCTTTATTGAAAATACAGACTGAAATACTAATAGCAATAATCTGTGACACTTTTATATCAACAAATATCCACTTTGCTACTTTCTTGCATGACTTGATGTCGCACTATATTGACTTTAAGTTTTAATATTTGCAGCTTTAGACATAGTGGATAGTAGTTTTGTTTTAAAAATGCTTTGCTGCAAAAGTCATGTACCAAGGATCTATAACAAGTCACAGAATAAGTGATGGATGATAATATCAATTCCAACCATTTCATATGTTCAAGACTCTTTGTGTAAATAACAGTTGTCCTGTACCTTAACAATAGGTGGCAGTAAAACACTGTAAAAGAGTATACAGAGAAATGACATGATAGTTATCATGCCTGCAACTTGCTCAAATGGAATAAAAGGTATCTGACTGTAAGCACGTTTTTGTCTTAATTTTACGCACACGCTATAATGTAAGAAATACCATCAGGTAGAGCAGTGCCTTCTGTATGTTGTTTGTATTTTTTATATGGGCATTCATTAGGCTGAGAGCATTAAGCTTAGCAGAAATGATAAACTTGTAATGCTAATGTAGAAAAGCTAATGTGGACACATGCACAGCACAAGGGAACAATCAATATATTTTATTATTTATAAATCACTTCTAGAGTTGCTGTTCTGTAAAAAAAAATTCATCACCTAATGCATGAAAAAAACATTCCCCCTCACCATCACAACAAATACGAATTCTCTCTCCAGCCCTTTCTTTCTCTCTCACACACTGCACACACTGCACTGTTACCAGCAAGAGTTAATCATTTGCGTCTCAAACAGGACATCATCGGCAGTGAAGCCAAAGAAACAACCCTGAAATAGCTACAATTCCTCTTCACTGCTGTACAGCACTCACAGTCGCTGAGTTTCATTTCGGCATTTTGTAACGGCTTGCATCACTATATTACATGATGAATGTGTCCCTGTCACAAAACCAGCTCCAATGCAAACTGTGCTGTCTGCAAATGTGCTGTCAAGACAAGTGTTAAAATTGAGCAAACTTTAAAAGGGTGCCACTCTTTCAGTATTTATAGGATTCAAGCACCAGGCTGGAAGAGAGCTGGACGAAAGGAGGCACTGCAGAAAAATGGTAATATCCTACAGGGTGGACTGTCTCATCTATCATGTCAGGTGGCCTTAAAATATGGTATTGTCAGAGTTGCATCTAGTCTGGCCCTGCAATAAAAACTGCCAAGTTGCCCTCCCCCTTCCCCCCAACACACACACACACACACTATACAATATATAGTTTGATTACTGTCTCTAGCAGAACTGATAAGACTGCGTGGGTGGAAAAAGCATCGTTGAAACAAGGAGAAGCTGACACACCAAGCAGTGATCTGTGAAGAGAAATAATTGCAGGGAATGTAAAAGGTAAAGAAAATCTTAAATGGAAAATTAGCTTTAAAGGTGCCATCTGTAATTTTTCCTCTCGTTAGAACTACATTAGAGATGGCAGAGCAGCTACTTTTGTGTGTGAAGTTTGTGAAGGCAGTATGCAATAAAAATGTCATGAACTGACCAAGTACATGAACACAAATATATGACTCAAGTGACAAAGTTGATGACACTTGGGGTTTTCAACCAGACAGGTACAGCAGAGAATAAACAGTGTCCCAGTCATAGAATTCAAAAATGACAATTTCACACAGTGAGCTATGTTTGCCGGTATTAGTAAACGCGGGACATTTGATTTACCTGTAGATATTATATTAGATCTTTCTCATAGGTTAGTCACACCAGTTAGGTTGTATGCATGTGAAGGATGGAAGTTCAGTCCGGACCAGGAACAAAATTTCAATGCAACCTGAGTGACACACCAGTATCGCATCACCTCACCTGGCATCTTTCCAAAAATGCGAGGAAAAGAAATTTTGATGGTAAAAATCACTGAAGGATGAGTGGATTGAGAAATATGTGTTAATTATATCCAAGGGAAGCCAGAGAATAACTAGCTTCTTACACACTGAAAATAGTGTGCATTGTTAAGAGTGGTAACATAACTTTTCACAGAACACAGAGGTAAGAACAACAAAACTTCTGAAATTGTCACATTAAGCTACCAGCTACCACCAATAATTATGAAGTCAGTGACACACCAAGAGCAGGCAATGGAATCAGTATTTTCAACTATGAATACAGTGAAAAACTTATACTACAGCAAACTAACCCCCTTTTGTGCCCAAGTTTAATGACTTTAATACATCTCCCATTAATACACAAATGCTTTTAATGTACACATTTTTAGAACCTCAATATCCACCCTACGTGGATGCATGACACTGTGAAAATTTGGTAAGTGGACCTCTAAAACTCTTTATCCTTACCCTGCGAGTTAAAATGACAATCTGTCCGGTTTATGGGGAGCTGGGAAGCCTATGTGTTGCAGTTAAAATTTTTTTTTTTTGGCTTCTGGGGAAGGCTGCTAGATAGTGAAGAAACTAAACTCAGCAAAATAATGTATGACTATTTGCTTAACATGTATTTCTCTGGTGTATATGTTTCACTATGGATCTTGCAGGTTAAGCAGATGCTAGATTGACTGTGGTTTGTCCTATCTCTGGCTCACACACAAATGTGACAACATCAGGTGTTGAAACTAACTGTTGCATAAAGGTTGAAAGATCCAGTTCTTCCAGAAGTGGCAAAGCAAACTCCAAAATATGTCAGCTTGTGATCTTTTTGCTGAATTTAAATAGGACTTTTGAAAAAGTGCCTTTTGTATGAAAACTGAAATTACAGACAGCTTATTTGAAACTTGAGTTAGCAAAGAATATCCAAGGCCACTGGCAGATATAAAGGCTTGGATTGCTTAGGTGTCAGGTTTTAATGACAATATTTGTGATGATAGTTTGAATGCAAGCATACTGAGTAATAGGGGGAAATACTTGCCATTTGTTATTACAGTTGAATACACCAAAAGTTATAGATAAATTAGGTGTCTTAAAGAATGTTCTACTTTTGTTAATAAATTGCACTTCATGCCAGATACCATTGTTTTATCATTTTTGTATTGTATATTTTGTTTGTAGTCCATACCATGCAACTGTGGTCTTACATCAATAAAATCTGAATCTGAAATTTAAATATTCAATGTTTTTATTTGTTTGCTGGTTTTGATGGTATCATTTTCACCTCATTGCAATTAAAATGTAGCCAGAGAAAAACGCTCAGTATTACTCTACCCGTGAGAAAATGCAACAAGGTCTATATTCACAGAATGAACTGTTGGTATTATGTTGGCTGCAAGGGTAATGGGTTCGTATTATCAGAAAATTGCTCATTAATGTTCCCTTGGAGGCTTTTCATCAGTAAAGCTGGTTGTGGTCCAAGGTTCCTACGTAGCGCACGAGAGACAGAAAATGTGTGTGATGCAGTGTCATAGATGGAATACACAGCAACCTTGCTCTTTTAGCAAAAGATCTAAAGCAAAGTCACTAAAAGATTAGCTTTCAATATCACGTGTTACCTTCAAGCCTCTTCATGTTCGGTGAACTATGTCCCTAGGTTAAATAATAAATGAGAGGTTGTATGGTGGTTCTCCAGAGAAGTTGCTTTTTCCTTAATAAAAGAACAGAGACAGAAGGATCGTCCTCTTCAGACCACATTGATATTTACATCCATGGCATATCCAGTAGTATTAGTGATGCTTATGCCTTGACGTAATTCCTAGAGAGGTAAAATGTCATCAACATGTATGTGCCAGGGTAAGTAAAGATTTGACCTTGGAGCCGTGTAGAAAAGCAATAACTCCAAACATTGCTTTCACAGAGTAAACACCTAGCAAAATAATAGTCAGGAAATAAATTGGGACTGTTAGAGAAACTGAAAAAAATCAAAAGGAATAGTTATTAAATGAAAGGGCAAAACTGACAATTGTTATTGGATTTTACCTTCTCTGATCCAATAACACAATTCTCTTAATAGATTTGTCATGGGTGTTGATGGGCACAACAGTACAGTCCAACAACACTTCAGCAGACACTTAACTGTTCCCCAAGGCCGGCTGAAAATGGTAAGTAATGGTCAGATAATCATGAAGTAATGAGGGATTACCTAGTAACCACTCAGTATGATATATCACTTTGCTTGGGGGTGCACAAAAAGAGTAACTATGAAGAACAAAGTCAGCATGTTGATTCACAGATATTTATGAACTAATCATTACCTAATGATTCATTAATATAGTATCTCCCTGTCTGCTCTCTAGTAACTCATCATTATCTACTATATAGTCCTCGATTCTGAGTTATTCAGGAACTACTTATTAACTATTCATTAATTATCAGGTTGATTCGTTCCTCACCTGTTCCTTGGTGACTTCTCACAATTTTGTGTGCACTGTATTGTAAAGTGTTACCGAAAAGACCGCCATCACACTTCCATTAGGTGTCACCTTACATCTCTTTTGTCTCAACTGCCCCACTGGCCCTAATTTCCTTCAAATTTGTCAGCAACCTCAGGTGTGAGTTTCTGACTGAGCGGATCGCTGGGCCTTTTCTCCCCCTAGTCGACAGTGGCAGGCTCACTTAGCCTCAACTGGCCATCCATCCCTGGCCACGATTCCCACGGAAGCTTTGGGCTCTGTTAACATGCTGGTCACTTCCCACTGGATTTGACTGATTCTCATCTACTGGACCGGAGAGACAGACAAAGCCACACATAGAGACAGAAAGAAACATTGACAGAAAGCAACGTGCACACACACGCTCACACAGACAGAACAAGAGAGAAACAAAGATAACATCAAAATAGTCAGATTGGATGGGAGGGGGGACGTACTGGACTGACTGACTGATCTGCTTTCAGTCCACCAGAGACTCTGCTGATATAGGGAAGAAGACAGAAAGAGATGATATGAAGGGAGAATAGGCCCGATTTGATATGAAGTGAATGGAGTACTTTGATTGATCCTCCTTTCCACAGGACCAGGGAATGTGATAGGGAGAGAGATATATAGGAAGACAGACAGGAAGAGAAAAATCAAGATGAAAAGAAAAAAACACACAAAGGTATATGGCGAAAGGGAGAGAAAATGTGAGTTCAGGTTGTCATCTCCATGTTGTCAAACTTCATACTTTGTCATCCTAAGCTGTACTTGGGATGTGATGAAAAATTTACAGTAGAAATTTAGTATTCCTCTTGACATTTATGGGAACGTGCTTTTGTGGTGATCACACATTTGTTATATAGCTTACATCAGAATCTGTAGAAAGTTACTCTATAGTGTATCTTGTTGCTGTCGAAAGTCAGAGACAATAACTCATTCAAATTCAAATTTCACCAGCACCCCACTTGTTATGGCATATCTGGATGCGACCATTTCAAAGTAATGTGATTGCAGCGTGCTTAATTTCTCTAAATTTGAGAGAAATATATGAATCTTGCAATTAAGATTGACAAAGCAGCTGCTGGGTTTTGAGATGCAGAGGCTTACTCAGCATTTATGCAATGTCAACCACAGGAGAAGACTGATGATTTTCTTTCTAGGAATATCTAATCACACTAGCAACGAAGACTTTGCTTCCAGTCTTAGGTACTTCCACTCAAGAAAAGTGACATCTAATATACACAATGACTGATAGCCCCAAATCAAAACAAAAATGTGGTCTTTTAATTGTTTTTTTTTCTTTTTGAGTCCTAAACGCGACTACCTTTCAATCTTCTGCACTATAACCAGGAAATGACATGTACTTTATGAGACTCAGTTAGAAGTGAGCTAGAAGCCAGGAGGAGGTTTAAAAGGTTTAGAGTCTGGTAATATGTCGGACACACAACCTGTGGTTTTAATTGGTGCTTAATTGCAGCGTAGGCAGTACATTAATAACTTATTAACTTGGCCCTCTCTTGAGATACTAGCGAGGCCAGTTCTCACGGGGTGTGTGCCATCACATCAAAACTTTGATTAAGGCAGTGGGAAAAGCACAGACCCTGATCACATTTTTGTTCAGCTTCCAGGCTGATTTAAATGTAAATTCATTTTTATTTCAGCTCCTCCCATCTTGACAGTGTCTTGGTGTGGGAGAAAGGAAGGGAGTCGAATGGAAGAAGGCGATTCTGCCCAGGTAAGCATATTTAGTTTGTGAGCGTTTGATTCTAAACTAATTTGAATAACTGTGCGAAAGCCAATTTGGTTTAATTGAGCTCTGCTCTTCTGAACACCTGCAACTAGATTAGTGACTGACATTAAGTTGTTTTGCTGCATTGGGCCTCCAAGTGCTGCTCATGCTGCTTCATAACTCTGAATTTACCTCCAAAATTTTAATACAACACCATATGTGCTTTGCAGAATATGCAATGAGCTTGGCTTGGTGCTCACAGAGAGGCAGTGAAATATGGCCAAGAAAGGGAAAATAATACCCGGGCTAATACATTCTACTCTCCCATGCCTGAGTGCTGTGACAAAGGTGGTTTATTACCATTACCATCACTGTATGATTATCAATATGTATTAGGGCATCTCACCATCGAGCAAAGCCCCAACAGGCCACGACAGGCCTAAAACAAACTATGTTTCTGCTCCATCGAGGGAAAACATTAAGCAAAGATGCACATCTCCCTGGCGCCAGCCCAGCACAGCTGAATCTGCCAGAGAAGTTGAATGGGTATTTCTGTTAGCTCAGACCAGCACACACTCTGTCCTGGACTCTGTCAGCTTTTTGTAAGCCTGTGCGGCACTATGATTTGTGCACCACCAAACTCATTGATCCACTCCTGTTCAGAATTACAGTGTTACTGCTGGCGAGCCCCACCGCTCTAATGCTGCGAGAGCGATGCGCCCTGACATGGCTAAGCTCAGAACGCCTCCTGCTGACCTTTTTCATATAAGCACAGATGCACATACGTACAGTCTCTGGTGCTGTCACTGGCACAGATAATATAGTAAAACTACAAAATATTTCAATTATGAAACTTCTCACGCATTCAGTGTTTTCTAAACCAGTCTTCACATTATACTGTCATCACAACTGTACTATGTGATTGGTCTAGCACGCTTTACGTCCTTTGTTACACGTCATTACCGCTACTTTTATCCTGCTCATTTACAGCTTTTGCGTATCCATCTTCAGCCTGTGCCCCATGCTTATACATCATCAAGAGGTGGTGTAGTGACGTTTCAGCCACCATCCTCTCCCATGCAATGTTTATGAAACAAGCACAGAGTGGGGCATCAAAAGCAGATTGTAGCTGTTATTCAGATGGATTCAACTTAACAGTGCTTCATGATCTCGATCAAAAGAAATGAGAATCATGAAGGCGTGTGGAAAAAAACCTGGCTATGTTTCCACATCCTACTTTGAGAGCGGTCTTCAGTGGAGTTTGTGTAGTATAACCACTTAGAGAGACAAGAGATCCAGATTTGATTACTACTGTCAGTATTATTCTTACCCTGCCTGACTGCTCCTTTCCCAGCAGGGAGAACACACCGGTGTCTTGTTCACACTTTTATACTTTGCAAGGTTCATTGAAATGTTTGTACTGTTGTGTCAGTCTCATTCTTTTGGCACCAGAAATCTTTATGTGTACAGTGCTGGTACGCTGATGATTTAAAAAAAAAACGCTATGCTGAAAATCATCAACTAACTTGAGGTGCTTTTGTAATGGGTGTGAGGTTGGACCCAAGAACAGCACAGACTGAGACCAGCGTTGGAACAGTTCAACAGTTTATTCAACAAAGCAGGGTCGT
>NTHP01000090.1:885322-929881 GCA_003416845.1 Oplegnathus fasciatus | reverse complement strand
AGGTGAGGGAACACAGGTGAAGGTGGTTGCAGTGATCAGGTGGGAGTGGCCGGCAGGTGAGTGGAAAAGTACTGGCAGAACTGGCAGAAGGGATGGAAGGCCAGGAGCGGATCATGACAGCTTTAAAAGCATCCAATCTTGTTAAAATAATATTTGGTTACTGTTGACTATGTGGGAAGCCAGCTTCATTATGCCAGGCACTGGGATTTGAGAAAACATACCCTTGACTTTGGACCAGCCTCCTGCAAATGCTCAGAGAAGCAGATCAGCACACACTTATAAAGGCGTCTTAAAAGTCACTTGTTTTTTTGACCTTTAATCTATTTCATGACTTTATACTCGTGGTGGTTTGTACACTTGTTTCTATAAATCCTCTTCTCTGTCTCTTTTATTCCATCGTTCTCTTTTATTTCACCTGTGAAGCATGTTGTGACAAGTGTTTTGAAAACGGGCTGCACACTAGAATATTTGATGAAGCTGCACTTAACATTTTGCCATTTGAGACATTGTATGACTAACATACCAGCACCTCAGATCAGCTTTAGAAGTTGGACGGGATGCAAGGTGAAATAAAATAAATTAATTCTGCTAGCCAAGAATAGGGAAGATATTAAATGGAGTCAAAGTGTTGTAAAATGGTAAATGGTTGTTTCAATTTGAATACATTTACATGGAAGCAAAGCCTTTTACTTTCATGCCTTAATGTGGCAGAATGGTGTGGCTAAGGGGCCTACAGCAGTAAATTATTTTAAGTCCATGGTCCTAGTATGGAACTTCAACCATAGACCTTTATTTGAAGATCTTGCTATGGTCTCTTTCTTTCTGTTTCCTGGATAAACTGAGCGGAAATGTTCTGCACTTTGAGCACTGTGTGAGCAGTGAGAATGAATTTGGACAGCTGTAATGGCACAGATAGCCTAGTCACATTGTGCCGCGACAGCAAAACGGGATCCAGGAGAGAGGCCATTGAAAAGCCCTCTGTCAGACCTTGCAGTGACAGAACCGCGCCCACAGAGACCAGACACTCACCTGATCACCACTGTGACACCATCTGATAAAGCTTAGCTGACATTCAGCGCCCATTACATAGGCAGATAAAGAGAGAATGGATGAATGAATCAGTTTAGGTTTTCTCCTTTCTTACGTACTTGCTCACAATGCTGTTGCTGTAGAGAAACAATAATGTTTTTCCTTCCATTTTTTTCTGTCCTTTTTGTGCTGAGTAAGTTATGTAGCCCCAGAGCTCAGGAAAGCTATTTTTAAAGGACCAGTGTGTAGGATTTAGTGGCATCTAGCGATGAGGTTGCAACCAACTCAATACCCCTCTCCTCACCCCTCCCTTTCCAAGCGTGCTGGAGAACCTACGGTAGCTGCCACTTCAACGTAAAAACGCGAAAGGCCCTCTCTAGAGCCAGTGTTTAGTTTGTCCAGTCTGGGCTACTGTAGAAACATGGCGGCGCAACATGGCCGGGCTATGTGAAAGAGGACCCGCTCCCTATGTAGATATGAAGGGCTCATTCTAAGCTAATGAAAACACTACGATTCTTAGTTTCAGGTGATTATACACTAATGAAAACATAATTATGAATATTATATTCCATTTCTGGCAGAAATCCCTCTAAATCCTACACACTGGTCCCTTAATGAAAAGGGTATAAATATGATGTCATGAAAATGTTATTTTTCTCACTTCCTGAAAAAAGCTTACTTGTTTTAAATGCTAAATTCTTATCCAGTGGAGAGATGAGAGAGAAATTAAAACTCTTCATTAACTGGGTAACATATTTATTGTCCATCTGGCACTGAATATGGTGAACTATACAAAATGTCTTTTGCTTAACCAAAGAAAAGAAATGTCTAAGCAAACCATGGTGCACTACTGACTGAAGCACGCTATGAACGTTAATGTTCCCGTTTTCAACAAGTCCACACAGCGTTGATTATGTACTGCTGGCGATCTGTCCCTTCACAATAAGTTTGTATTTCACTTGGAACGTTACCTCTGATTTTCACAAGACATTACTCTTACTTTCAAGTTATTTCAACACCTGCTGTGTCATTGGCAGCTCCTGCGCACTCAGTGCTGTTCGTCCCACATTATACAGGTAAAAAGGGGAAGGGGTGCTAACTAGCATTGGCTGTGTCTCTCTCATGGGTCCAGGTCCAGTTGTGGTGATGGCAAATGACC
Source organism: Oplegnathus fasciatus (assembly GCA_003416845.1). Classification (NCBI taxonomy): domain Eukaryota; kingdom Metazoa; phylum Chordata; class Actinopteri; order Centrarchiformes; family Oplegnathidae; genus Oplegnathus; species Oplegnathus fasciatus. The sequence continues at coordinate 927,693 of NTHP01000090.1, read as the reverse complement.
AGACTGCACTCTGTTACGTTATTCTGTGATAAAGCGCAGTCACATAGTAACATAGGGAGTGTTTCTTGTAAAAAGGTCATGTCGGAAGTGAAACACATGTTGACAGATGCTTGGAGGGCTGCTGGGGTTGTTATAAACATACTAACAGTGACCTGAGCAGGCCTGGTGACATTCAAAGAGGTCACCTGGAGACTGCAACAGCTGGTGAGAGTTTGTGAAGTTCTGAGCTGCATTTAAAAGATTATTGTGAACAGCATATTTCCTCTATATGCATTTGCTGTTTCACACACGGTTCATTTAGATAACACTGAATGGGAAAATCAATTAAACTGCCTTGGAAATTTACACAGCTGAAGAAACTCGCAATCCTGAGGCTAAAATTGTGGAGCTCTTTCAAGTACTACTAAGTATCAGAGGTGGACTAATTTCATTTACTCTTCAAACAGGTAACAAAGTTGTTTTTTACTTTGTACAAAATGTTGGTCCTGGCTTACAGTAACAGTAACGTTACAACAATGCAGTATAATAAAGATTGAGATAAAAAAAGGTTGCATCTACCTTAATTAATCACTAGTTTAATGCACCGCCCGGTGAGCGTGCTAAGTGAAACAAATCAAACACACCTACGATGTTCGGACCAACAGGTGCATGCTGGGTCTGGCTAATATGCTAAACGCTAACATGCTCATGGTGGGTCCTCCAGGTGACTTCTGAGTTCACTGAGGAACTCAGTGGACTGGTTGTAGTGGGACAGAGAGGCTGAGTGGACTGGTTATACCGGATCAGACTGTGGAGGACCTCGTGGTGCTCTAAACTCACAGAATGACGTCCAGGCAGGTGAGTACAACAATAAACTCATTGTGATCTGTGATGGTTGTTACTCTCTCAGAGGAGAATGCCAGCGTTGCTAGGCAACGTAGCGTTGTGTGCGCCTGTGTGTGTCCACGTTGTCCAGAAGATGTGCAGCTCTCTATTTGTGTGTGTGTGTGTGTGTGTGTGTGTTTGTGGCTGCAGCCGCTGTGGGATTTTTATTGTTTATACATCTCCGTGTTGTCTCTTATTCTGCAGCTCATTTAATTTCCGTAGCTTAATATCGTTAATGTGGTGTCCATAGCTTTTTTTATTTATTGCCGGTCACTGAGTTTTGTCCTCTTTTCTGGTTAATTGTAGTGAGGCTACACTGAGGAAGGCAGTCCTATATTCATAATTGATAATCACTTGTATGCACAGGCTGCGAAGTGCCTTCTACAGAAAAGGAATATGTTGCTGGTTTGGACATACAGTATGGGCTCTGTGATGTGATGCGTATGCACTGACACGTTAATGCACTTTATTTTGAAGCCTAAATGTGTGATTTAATGAAATAGCCTAGGTCTATCATATGACATCATCATCATACACATTTTTCTTTACCCTCCTTCCAGCCCCCCTTTCCCTTTTTAAAAATATAAGACAGTGACATTTACTCAGAGTACATATTAACTGACCTACTTTTTACTTTTATCCAAGTATATATAGTAAAATTCTTCTCGATCACACACATTCTTGGAAGGGACATAATGCTGGGCTGTAGTGGTGATTAGTACATTTTGCTTTTGTACATTTCTTTTTCGCAATTACATTTGCATGCCCAGGGCTACATACACACTTACACATTAATCTAGCTCTTGGCTGAACCAATCACAGAGTGGGTTTTCAGGAAGAATTAGGGGCAGTGGCATCATCAGAGTTGTAGAAATGACTGAAAATGACTGAAATGACTTTGTTCTGACCTGGTTGTACTTGAGGTTAATTGTGATGTGCTTAAAAAAAGTGGGGGGAGGGACAGGTTTGTTTGGGTCCAGAAGGAGCTGCAGATGAGAGTGAAGTACTTTGTGTGCCACCTAGAAAGCACTGCAATTTTCTTTCATCTTAATTTTTTACTCAAGAGGGAAGCGCCCTTCTGTATCATTTGGTGCAGCGCACAACTGCATTTAAATCCTCACAAGAATTTTAAATATAAAACTTCTCACAAATTGTGAACACAGCTTGCTCCTGTGAAAGGCAAGGTGAAAAGTAAACTACAGCGCCAAAATAATAACTAGGGGTATTATTCATGACATTAAAGCATGCACTATTTTCACGTAAAGGTGATCTACTTGTAAATGTACACAACAGACTTCCACTGTGGAAAATGATCCTCCGCGAATGACTCAGAATGACTGGTCCACTGGTTTCTGCCTTGCAGTCTTGTCATCCTGACAAGCATAAGCAACACTAACATGTATTGTAGGTTATGAACAGTGACGTCTCTCTAATTGGCTCACCGCTGTCTGTCCTGATTTACAAGTGTATCGAAGCTGCTTTCTCACGCCATGCACATTATAAACAATTGGACATGGCTCTTGCCCTCCAGCTTGCTCACAATTACCACAGTTCAATCTCCTGTCCGTGTGTGTGTGTGTCTGTGTGTGCGTGTGCGTGAGAGAGAGTAGTTTGTATTTGTAGCAGAGTAAAAAAAAACACAAAATGTCACATCTATCTAGTTGTGGAAGAAGGATTGAGTAAAAGTATTAATACCTCAATTTAAAAATACCCCATAATAAAGAAAAAGGAATTTATTCATAAATTTACTTAAGAACAGAAATATTAGAATTAAAATGTACTTAAAGTATCAAAAAGTACTCATTAGGCTGCAGAATGGCCCCATGTGAAGGTGTCGCATTATACTATTGGATAGTTTCTGATAAATTAAGGGATAAGCAGTGTTTTACTGTTGGAGCGAAGTGAAGCTACTTTATATACTGTTGGGTAGTTTAATCTGTAAATAGACACCATATGTTATCATCATAGATGTTGTATGTAAAGTCTTGCAAAGCGACTACTAACTGTCAGATAAATGTATTGCAATAATCTATCTATCTATCTTAATCTTTGATGTACTGCATCCTTGATCTTTTGCTGTTGAAAAAATGAGGCCCTAGTGAGTCACATCTACCATGATGTGAAGTAATAACACATAGACAATTCTACTGACTCAGCACACACCCACTGAGGCATTGACAAAAAGGAAAAAAAAAAAAAGTTGAGCAGTGCAACAGATTAAAAAAAAAATCCTGTGCCCGGTCCGAGAGGGGAAGTTTTCCATTTTATTTTTCATTTTCATTATCTGTCTGGTGAAAGTATAAATGCCAGGAGGATTAGAGAAATTACATGGGCTCTCGCCTTTCCTGGCCTGCTGCTTATCCTCCTCTCTGCTCATCTCTCTCTCTCACTCTGTCTTTTTTTCATCCCTTGCTCCCTTACCTTCTTGCTCTCTCTGTTTACCCACCATCTTTCCCACTCCAGTGTCCTTTTCTCTCTTCTTTGCCCCTATCAATCTCTTGATGTCATAGCTGCTCTGTTGCCTTCTTCACCTGGCTCCCCTGTGTCATACCCCTATTTCTATTTCTCCCACCCTATCTTCGTTTTCAGCCATGCCACTGCCTCTCTTTTTGTGAGTGTGTCGCTCTTACCATCCCGCTGGCACTCCCCATGCGGCTCACGCTGGATCAGCATGACTGGGCCTGGCCCCCATGGGTCCTGCTGGCCGGCCAGTTCTCAGCAAAAAGAAGTGTCTTAAGAAGGGCCCCCCTTAATCCTTAAGATCTATTACAGATAGCAGGGCTGACACAGGCGACAGAGATTAGCGGGGGCAGATACTGACTGTATTGATTGGCCTTCTTGTCCCAAGGCCAGGCCAGCAGCTTGCTCATGTAATAGCACACTCTAATGAAATTCAGCCAGTATGTCAGAGCCAGTAGCCCTAAATGCATAAAGACTGGACTGAACTGAGGTAAACTGGTGATACTTTAGAGCCACGCAGCGAGGGCAGGGGACAGAGTGCCTGTTGGTGTGCCACTTCAAGCGGAGGTTAGCATCCCTGCTTCACCTCCCAAAATACGTGCTGGCCCACAGCGGCCCAAATTTGCTGAGAGGGAAAACCACTCTGTGTTTGGACCCAAGGGTGATTTTTTTATGTTATGTCATGAACTTGTGTTTTAGTGAGCCGTTTGTTAGGGATTTTTCTTTGGCAGTCACATTTAGGCATAGTTTGGGAGCCAAAAAACAAAAACCAGCTGGACCACTCACTTTGCAGTCCATTACTGGAGGTTATAAGGCCAAATTCATTTTGTGCTTAGCTCAAAAAGATATGTGCCAAATTTTTTCATTTTTGGAATTCAATAAACGTTGGAAGTGCCCATGGCTCTTGTAGACTGGTACTTTAAAATTAGGATCAGTATGAAACACTAATTAAACTGATACTTCATTTAAAATAAAGACTGATGAGGGTACAGACGTCTACTCAAATATATTGTTGCAATGAAAGACAACAGTTACTACTACTACTAATGCTACATGTGTAAAGAAAAATGGGATGAGTTCAGTGTTCAAATCGCTTCTAATGACAGAAATTACAGTATTGACATTAGAAACATACAGTATATACTGGCATTGCCTATGTGACAAAAGAGCTCAGCGAATGCACATAATGGTCTCAATTATTTCGGTGGAAAAATGGTCCAACCATGGCGACTGAATTAAAGCACTCATGGCCATCCAAGCTATGTTAAGTTGTCTAGAAATTCTGCTGGGAGGTAAAGATAATGGTTATTGCACTTTTCAGCGATTACTTACAAGCCTGAATGTATATAAAGTCTTGCCTCAAAGACAAAAATCGAGTTGCTTTGAATCCATAAAGTAGCTTTTTGCACGTCTCCCCCCTGCAGTGGTAGAGCTAAAGCAGAAATGGCGGACTTGTTGTGGAAGGCTGTATGAAATAAGCTCACAGCAACAGCGCTGGGTTTTGTGGTGGTTTCAGTGCAGTGGCCACAGTCAAGTTGAAAAATGATCTATTTTATGGTGTGACAACGCTATGGTTAAGGTTTGACTAGGCTTGGTTGACTTTCAGTTGGAGACGATGAATGAACAGCTGTCTCTTCTGTCAAAGTCTGATGTCTTGTTTACCCATCCATCCACCCTGACGTCCTCTCTACTTGGACTTTGTCGCTCTATAATACCGTCACCTGACTCACTCCTATCCGACAATCAGTTCTGGTGAAGCCTACTGGCAGCTTTGGGTCCACACCAGTTTCTAAACTGACAATAGGAAATTTGCAGGTAAGATTTTAAGCTGTTTAATGTAGAGTAACTAATTAGCTGTTTAGCAAAATGACATTGGTGGTGGATGTTTTTTTGGTTGCTCATTCAGCAAGCCAAAGTGTAGGAAAAGACATTTGTCCTTGTTTGTTAGTTAGAAGGAGACATTAGCTTGAAGGCTAATGTGGGTGGTTGTTTAGAGTCTGTGGCTCTTGTGTTGTGTAGCAGGCTGCTGTCTGGCTGTTACTGTGACCACCTGCCTATGATAGAACGGTGATGTAACTGCTTTATGCAAGTACAGTTTAAAATGAAACGATTTATTTGGCTGTATAGCTCTGTATAGTATGTCAGGAGACCTAACAACATCCAGACTCTGTTTTATTTAAATATAGGCAGCATAACCAAAAAATGTATCAGGGCATATATGTATGCAGTAGCTAAAAAAACATGCAATTTCATTTCAGTTGGACTTAGCCAATAGCCATATCAAGGTATTATTTTAGTGCCATTTACATGCACATACAGGTTCAGCCAGAAAATTACATTAATGAGCATGCATTATTGGCACCAAAGTAGGACGCACGAGAAGGTTTTACAGTGTATGCATTGGTGAGTAGCGTTCATTGAAATGAATTGGCCACAGTGTTTAGATTCCTCATCCATTTTATCCATTCTTGAAAATAGTAAAATGACTTCCAGTGTGCTGGCTCTGTTTTGAAGGACTTTCCTGGCACTGTCAACCAGGGCAGGTGCAACACGACAAGCTACATTTCTCAATAGCGGAGTACAGAGAACATCTCCAGCATTGATAAATGTACACAGATGGATAGAGGACAGTATCAATTTAAAGTAGCCTCAGGTAATCCTGAAACTTGACATATGACATACTAGACAAGATATGCACTAATGGCCAATTTTCTAAGCAAACTATACGCAGAACTCTGACTGGCGTTATCAGTCTTGGTATGACAGTGCAGTTTTGGTGCGTAAGTGATGCTTGAATCAACAGTGATGCTCTACAAGCCCTTGATGTACCTAATATTATATGAGAGGTGCATCTTAGTGTCGTTCATTTTATTTGGAGAATCACTTTTTGCATTTGCTTTTCAAACAGAAAAGTAGAACAAATCTGACAGATCCCTAAGAGAACAAATACATATTCAGTATGCAAATAGCTCACAATTTTCAGCATCTGCCATCTGTCTGCCTTCTTTGTTTGCCTTTCTTTCTTTCTTTCTTTTGTTCTTTACAGTACAGTACTGGCATTTTTCATTTGACTGTAAAAGCACTGCACGTCACAGGCTCCACCAGTGCTGTTGACTTTTAATAGAAAAAAGCTTATTAGCATTTATCCTGATTTATTACTGTACCAAACAGTGTTTGCAATCATTCAGAGATGAGCAGAGAACGTAGAAAACATTTGACATTCATTTTTGGCACAACATTGTCAACAATCTATCTGTCATCTATTTTAGAGGCTTTCTGCATCTGGCCCTGGTTAGACTTGTTTCAGCCTCTGTCTCACGTACTCCTCCTCCTCCTTAGGCCTCCATGCTTGGAAGGAGCAACAGCCCCCCTGTCCTCTGGGCTTAGCTTGATGCAATGGATTGCCAACAACACGCTATAGCTACAAGGCCTCTGCTAATCACACTATTGATCCTGTAATTCCACCCATTTGAAACTCTTTACCTCAGTGGGCGGTATCAATGAATAAAGTCCAAGTCTTCGTTTCTTCCCTTGCTCGTTGAGGCACCTGGTGTCTCTGGGGAGGTGATTGAGACCTGTGTGCCTTCTCCACATCACAGCCTTCCTCTCTTTTTAGTATTCAACCGCCACAGACTCCACAGGAAAGTCTGCCGCGTGGAGAACAAACGCAAATGCAGAATGGCTGATCGACCTCCTTCCCTTTGACTGCTTCTTTGTGGAACTGTGGTGTTATGTTGTGCTACGTTGTGTTTTTTTTTTTGTTGTTGTTGTGCAAGTAAAGATTGTCACATCAGTGCAAGGATGCAAGAAAAGAGAAGCCTTAGAATGTGAACTCTTATGGAATATCAATAGGCAGAGTAATGGCCTGGTTTTCGAGATGGCAGAGAAGGCTTTGGTCTGTTGCATGTCATTTCAAAAGCTGGGCCCGTAGAACAAAAACACAAACACACATCTAGTTCCAACAACTATCTTGTGATTACACAACGTTCCCAAGTAGTTAGTTGGTCTGTCATCTTGTCAGTGAATTAGATTAACTGTGACACACCTTCTTGACAATAATTATGCTCTAGTACGACAGGAGCAAACTCAGCAATGCGTGCCCTCCTAAGAAAAATCAGGCTGAAATTTACGACAGTACTCTGCGTGTGCACCCTGCAATAACGCAGATGGCGCGAAGCAGCTAATGGTGGGTTTAATTTTTCTCAGCACTTTGCATCATATAATTGACCCTTTTGCAGTAGATCTGTGCGAAGATGAGCTTGAAGTCCCAGAGTCATAATGTAATGTTTTGTATGCCTTTTAATTAGACAAGCAGCATTAAAGAGAGAGAGGAGGAGGAGGAGAAGTGGGAAGGAAACGTATTGCAGTGAGAGATGCCAAATCACTTACTTACTTGTTTACATATTGTCCTTGAGTAGATGTAGGTCTGAGGGCAGGCATTCTAGGACGAGAAAGACATGATGAGGAGGCGGGGCAGAGGGTGGAAAAAACGAGAGCAAGAAAGTGGCATGGGAAGAGACACAGAAAGAGAAACAGAGATAGAGAGCTGAGGATTATAGAAATAAGAATAACAGGAAAGAAAAAAAAGGGAGAACAGGATTTACATAAAGTGTAGTTCTTGAACGGATTTGCAGGAAAAGAGACTGTATCTGATGGATTTGGAAGAGTTTATCAGTGGTTCTGGGAATACGTAGGTGAGCTCTGTGTAATGTTGACGCTGGGATAAAAGTATTACATGAAAAGAGCTAAAGTACTGTAGGCAGAGAAGAGTAGATGAAGTGGTGTCATTTGGAATGGGATAGAAGTGAATCAGTGGAACTAGAAATATAGTTTCCTCCGAAAGTAAGAGCCTAGAAGAGGCCGTGGACACATGATAGCTGAAAGGGATATTAAATAAAGCAGTTCAGGCAAGAGTATACGACACGACCAGTGTCTCACCTTCTTTAGAGGATAATGCCGGTTTACAGCTTGGGTCTAATGTTCGTAGCTTTGGCCATCATTTCTATTTCGATTATGATAACATTGTGCTTTCCAAAGTAATTGCTTAGATCTGGGAACACGGCGACATTGCAACAACAACATCTGACAGGGCAAAAAACACAAGCAGTCAAATGATCAAACAGGTTGTAAACAAGCCAACAGTTTAGCCAGATTACCCAAACCAAATCTAAAATCTATCTAGACAATTGCATTTTCAAACATGTCGAATTTGGAGGTTTTAGGAAAAGCTTGACGTTTTGGGAACCAGCAGAGACTTCAGGAAGTCACTGGTCCAAAACAAGAAATAGTCTGTAAAACAGCGAATTGTTGTGTTTACACTTTGTTTTCTGTGTGGATTAAACAAACAAGATATAACAAGTAAATAAGTGAGCTTTAGAGATGCTGGTCGACGGATTTTGTTATCATTGGACAGGGCCAGGCTAGCCGTTTCCCCCTGTTTCTAGTCATTGTGCTAAGCTAAGCTAATGGCTGCTCGCTGTAGCTTCATATTTACTGTCCAGATATGAGGATTGTATCAATCTTCTTATTCAACACTGTGCAAAAAAGCATATAACTATAACTCCCAAAACGTCAATCTTTTCCTTTAAACTGGTAAGTAATAATCCCTTGTTACACAGGAAGTGTGTGTGTATGTGTGTGCACTGTTACAGCCAGTATTGTAGGTCAAAGTTGAACCAGAGGTCACAATTTGGGCAGTGGTTTTACATTCACTTTTATTTACTCTTTTGAGTAAGTTTGGCTAACACGGGGGGTTGTTTCCAACCTGTCTGATGGTCTGGCCAATCATATCTTGTCCCATCCGATTTCCTTTTTAGCAATGTTGCCGCATACCCAGATCTCTGAGTACAAAGGTGTTATTACAGATAGGAAGGATGGCCAAAACTATGCATAATGGGACCCAAATAGTAATAAAGAATACAGAATTATCCTTTAAGAAATCTACACTGTCAAACAGACGGTAAAAGATTGGACCAACAACAAAGGAAAAAGGGATTTGCACTGTGTGTTAATGTGGTAAATGCTGCCCATCAGATTTAGGCATTCAGCCCATGCAGGTGACAGCAAGGCTGTGTGGTCACACCTGTTTTTCAAGGTCATGAAAGTGTACACCGTATTTTCGAGGAGTCTATGCCAAACCAACTGTAACAGCTCCTTCTGCTTTTTTGACAGTGTATTATTGACAGATTGGAATTCCATGACAACATTTCCTCAGTACTTTATACCAAGCTTTCAGCAGACTTTTCATCCATCCAGCTATTATTAGCTTCTGTAACTCACATGGACCTCTGGACGATGAGGGATTGTCATTGTTCAGTCTCTCGCTCTGTGGTTCATGTGCTGGTTCCTTTTCATTATGGTCCAAAGAGATAATACCACTCAACAAACCCTAACTGCCCATCCCTTCATTTACTTTCACCATTATCGAAGGTGGTGATTGTACTGCTGAGGCCCCCTCCCTTTCTCGCCCTCGACTCACCCTCTTTCTCTGTTATAAGAGCCGCTCTTTGCACTCAGTCGCAGGCCATTAAAGTTGTCCCACAGCAATAAGCCTTTGTCTGTGTGACCAAACAGTTGATGCTTGATAAGCGTAATCCTGGCCTGTGTTTTAGTCCCCTGAATGGTGCTGTGTGGGCTGCAAGGCCCTTCACAAAGCAGCTAGCACTAAATTGCTCACTCTTGCTTGCCTTTTGTCTCTGGATTTGTGAAACACTTTGAGCCGCTTTGCAGTTCTGAGGGCAGTGGCCTCTGTGGGATGGAGTTTACTGAGGACTGTGTTTTGCAGCTGTACTGACCACACATGATCAGGATATGGTCCAGTTCCAGTTTATCTCCTTATTGCAAAAGTAGACTTACGTTTTTGTTAAGATGTATATTTTACAATGAAGTGTGGGTACAATTCATCGAGATCAGCGTTTCATAACAGCATGCATCGCAATAACATGTAACATGGCAAATGTAGTTCTTGTCCAGTTTTGTAAATTAATCTAAAAGTGAGCTGGCAGCTAATTTGTTTTTGACAAAAAGGGAGTGGAGGCAGAGAGGACTGAATCATGGAACAACTTCACAGCTACTCAACACAATTTTCAGAATTAAAATTGAGTCGTTTCATCTACCAAGCCATTGATTGATGGATAAACTCTGACTGAAATGTATGCTCTCTGCTGTGATACTGGATCGTACAAAAGGTGTAAATTTCTTCAGCAAAATGGCCGTGGACCTTTTTCCTAACTTTCTGTTTTAAGATGGTCTTCAAAGTGATTTTCTTTCGGTTTTGAAATGTAAACATATGTCTTTCTGTCACTGCTTTTATCCCCTAGCAAGAGTATGGTCACCCACATCCAACTAGCTTTAGCCACAATCCCATTAATTGCATTTGCACTCAAAGGGGAAGCAGCCAAGTTGGATTAATTGGCCTTCGCCATGCAAAGCAGGCACAGTATAACAGGAATTCAATACCAAGGAGGGCTGATGAGTGATTACAAAAACATTTCACTGCCTGCCCAAAGTTTAGCAAAAAATTATCTCATGATAAGTGTTCTCTTCTTTGTTTCAGTCCTGTAGACACTCTTTTGTTTCAGAGACTCCGTCTGCAGTCTACAATGGCTGAAATACCAATGCCTTGTTTTCTCTCTGTCTGAGATGTCAAAGGACGTCAACATTCCTCGCCATCACTCACTTCCCATTTGTGCAGACTCAAGCCCAGCTAATGCGTCCTGTATGTCCCCTCTGGGCTCCCATACATCACCCCTTGACCCACGGGAGAGGTTCAGGAAGGAGGGATAATTTATTATTGAAATGTCTAAAGGGGTGGGGTGAGGTGGGGATTCTCATATATAGGTATTTTTTTTCTAAATGCAGTGAATCTGCAGGAAGACATTTGGGTTAATGTGGCTGTCACAGACCCACCAGACGGAGAATCCCGCTGTGGAATATGAGAACATCAGTGTGGGTTTATTTGCTGAGAAAATATGGTGCTCCAATATGAACATTTGTGTGAAAACCAAACAATTTGAATGATTTTTAGTAGTATTTTAGAAATGTGGTTGAAAACTCAATATTTGAGTTTTGAAATTCAAGTTGGGAAATGACATGAATGAGGACTGTGACTAGAGTGGCTGCCGATCTGCATTTTAGGGTGCCAATATGTACATTGTCCTCTTTTTTAAGGTGGAATGAGGATGACTGCATTATTATTATCCAAATAAATCTAATCTTGGGTAAAAATGCAGAATAATACTCCAGTGCAGATGCCATGGTAATTGTTTCATCCTGATTTATCGCCATTCTGCATGAGAGCTTAGCACCAGATCTTTCTTTTTTAAACAAAAACACATCTGCAGTCGAACATGATATAGATGACGTAAACATTCATAGTCCATGCAGTGCACCACTACACTGTCACCAGTGAACAAACAGTCTGTTGTGTGATCAACGAGCTTGTGTTGGAAATCATAGCACAGCTACAGCCCATGCAGTACAAAAGTACCTCATATATCTGGAAAATGCCCGCAATAACTGAATGCTATGAATAATGTACAGTGTACTGTATACAGTAAATAACTAATGAGTTTTTTTTGACCAGTCTCGTGTGTCTCTCAACTATCCTTGGTTATTTCAAAAGGTTGCACATTCATCAAAGGTGCTGGCAGAACAAGAAAGGTCAAGGTTGATGTTTTCCTTCTTCTTTTTTTGTGGACCTATCAGAGAGATAATGGAAAACAGATAACTGGATACATATTGTATGATACAAAATCACCTGTCTTAAGCAGGGAATGTATAACAGATGTACTTGGCGTGCGAAAATGGATAGCAGATGTATCACCATGCTCTTCCAAATAGCATTAGGTTGCAGACAAAAACATGAAAACAGGAAATCGGCAGCACTCCAGGAAAAAAGAAACAAAAGAACAGAGAAAACCCAAAACTACTACACATATTATACATATTAAAATAAATATACTTCTATTGAACCAAACCTGGGAACTGTGGATGAAACCAACACTAACTGGTCACGTGGAACAGCTCATGTTAGCCAAACAACAGTGAACACACCAGCCACGTAGAACAGATGCATAATGAGCCCAATCTTAACGAGCATATGATGTTCCCTAGATTTTCAACATCTGCTTTGTTTTCTACAGTACCTGTACTGAATTCACATCCACTGTAGATGATTGTATCACGCATCAGATTTAACAATTAAACCTAACGTAGTCACTGTAGAATGATCATTTTTTCCATCATGACTTGCCTCTGGAAAAACAAGCTCTGTTGCTGATTTGTCATAAACTATGAACAACAAAAAGCAAAATCCAGTCAAAGTGGAAACAGGCTTTGACATGTTTGAGGTGTCATACAAACCTTCTCAGATATTTGACTTTTTTGAGGAATCTGGTGCATATTTGTTACTGTGTTCTTGGTTTGGAGTTGGTTAAAAGATGTGATATGTTGAGCATTATTGGTGTTGTTCATATTTTACAGATTTTCTTTATGTTAGGCAAACATGCAAGTTTACTTTTGATAAATGCACTTAGACTACAGCTTACTCATGACTAACAAACTAAAACTGTACTTTGACACAGTACATGAGAGCTCATAAGAAGCTCCAGAATATGTTTCAAGTACACAGTGATATGGTAGATACATATTTGTATAATGTTTAACACAGATATAATATTAGTATGGAAAATATACTCTTCACTTGTGTCAGTAAACCCATCATACAACAAATGTGGCTGTCTGGTTAAATTGCTGGCACTACAACTTAATCGTGACTGAAATGTCTTTTAGTCATTACAGCAACGGTATAGCCTCATAGGTCTTAGGTGCCTGGTGGATTTTGTGTAATTTGGTGAAAATATAACTTATTGGATGCAACAGAGATGTCATGTTTTACTGCCTGCTTGTTGCATTGTCAGACACTCCCAGTGTGTCTCAGACTTTCAGGCCCTCTTTATATACACAAAAACTGTAACCTCGGAGAGCTCACCAGTGTGATTTGCATCATCTTTTCCCTCCAGTGTCTGTTCCTTTTAAGGTGTTTCTGAATTAAAACTCCTTAAAATGTCATGGCTGCAGTGTCCCGGGGTGCTGGGTCTCAGATGATTGCACTCAGGATCATTCCAGAGTAAATTTGAACCAAGTCACTCAGAAACACACACACACAAACTCATGTACCTTTGTAAAGAGCTTATTTCCTAAAAAGAATAATTAAAAACCTTCTGTGCCATTAGTGGTATAACCATTTTACCTGAAAAAAGCTCTCTTTTTCCTCTAGCTTGTTTGTGTGCTGGCTTTTACAGTAGACCTAACCTTCTCTTAATTCACTGTTCTAATTCATGGAAAAAGTAGCTGAAGGGGCAGGAGTTCATATAAATGGTCAGGTTGTTCATTTAAAAAGGCTTCTAACTAAATCCATGTGCATACATACTGTATACATAGTCTTTTTCAGATCAGTGGGATGAATTTGAACATATTCGCATACAGAGCCTTTATATTTACAGTTTGTCGGACCATAAACCAGCTGTTGTCTTTTTGTCACGTCCAGCTGTTTCGACACTTGGACACTGACAGTGCAGAATTTAGAAAGATCCACAGCCTCCAGAATGGGTTGAGCCACAGCTTCCACACTAGATCACAGGCCAGTTGTCCACTTGGGGCATTAAGCCTTTAGTGTTCTACAAAATAGCTTCTACTGAAATGAACAGCTTCAGGTCTCTGTCAAACCAGCAGAGCGTGAAGATGTGAACGAGATGTAACACAACATCTGCCATATAATGGATGCTGTAATTCACAATGCCCCACAACATACATTTTTTAATATGAATGGCCCCCATTAGGACTCAGACTCCTGCTAACTTTGACTGTGGTACTGACATGCTTTATACACTGAGATAGTGCAGACACTAGCTGCTGGATAGTCACGCCCTGCTGGATTCAAAGTCTCCAGCATCACTTGTCACATCACAAGGGTGATGTTAATGAATATTAAATTAATGTGTAATCTGTCTACAAATACAACTTTAGTGTACAGACAATAAGCATATTTCGAAATAAACAACTCATCATTGAATGCAACAGTATCAATGAATGCTATTGCTTTCTCTCAATGCTTCCCGAGTGCAGCTGGTCTCATTAAAAAGGCCCAGGACCCCCACTGACACTGACTCTGTTCCCACTATATCTTACATTAACGTAGCCTACACACCTGAATCAATGTGTTACATTAACGCACGTCTTTTGGACTATGTCTTGGACTGTATCTTGCACATTGCAAATATTCTTTATTTGTCAACTTACTCAAATACTGTGAACTTTATCTTTATTTTATGTTTAATTGCTTTCACTCTTATATTTTTCTACTTACTATGTTTATTATGTACCAACATACCAACACAAATTCCTTGTATGTGTAAACCTACTTGGCAATAAATCTAATTCTGATTCTGATTCTAGCAGCTTGGCTCTAGGGATGGCAATGTCTGTTGGTCAGTCAGTCTGTTGACCACTTTGGTCTAGACTGATGTAGCTATCTCAACAACTATTGGATGATTGCCATGAAATTTGGTACAGATATTCATGGTGTCCAGATAATGAATCCTAATGACTTTGGTGATCTGACCTGACTTTTCCTGTAGTAGCCCCAGGGGGTCAAAGTTTTCACTTATCCCGTTTAAAATCCCAACAGCTACCAGATGGATTGGCACACAATTTTGTACAGACAATTATGTTTCCCAGAGGATGAATCTTACTGACTTTGGAGATCCTCTGTCTTTTCGTCTCTTCCCAACATCACATTTGTGGTGTTGAGTGAAGTGCCTCAACAACTATTTGATGGATTGCCATGCAATTTGGTGCAGACAGTCATGTTCCCATTGGGATGAATTGTAACTTTGTGATCCCTTAATGTTTCATTTATCAGGTCAAAATATTAATTTGTCCAATACTTTATGACTAAATACCTGCAAAACTATTCCCAGCAGCCTCAGCTACACTTTGTGTTTAATTAATTAATTTGCTAATTAGCAAATGTTGGCATGTTAAAATGCTAAAAGATGATCATGGTAAACATTATACCTGCTAAACATCAGCATGTTAGCATTGTCACTGTGAGCATATGAGCACGCTGACATTGGCATTTAGCTCAAAGAACCAGCCTCACAGAGCTGTTAGCATGACTGCAGACTCTAAGTCCTGATTTTATATTTCCAGGCTACTGTTGGGACTTTTTCTGTGTAGTGGTCTTCATACTGTATGTCTCCCATGTTCAAATTAAGGTCACCCTAATGTATTCTGATTGAGTAAAATCCCATCCAAGGTAACTACACCAACACTTGTTTATTTTAAGAGGTTATCAATGAATGGCTGCACTCTTCAGTGTAGATTCAAGAGGATGAAAATTGTAAAAAAAAATTTGCATGGAAAGTCACACACAACTCTCCTTGAGGTGCTTTTCACTTCTACCCTAAATACCATTGACTCTTCCTGCTAGATATTAAATTCCTAACCCCGCTATCTACACTGTGCTGGAAAGAAATGTTTTTAATGAAAATAAGATATTCAGTGTAGACATGTACTGTGTAATGTATTTTATTCTGTCAATTCCAGCTATATTCTTTTAAATCTGAGGTCACAGTTTAGCTGTGGATGAGAGGGAGAAAGTTAAGCAGATGCCCTGTGAGCGCCTGAGCTCTGGAGAACTCTACTTCTTATTCTCTCAGGGTTTACTGAGGGAGAGCTGTAACAATTTCTATTCTGATAGGAAGCGAGTGTGTGGACCGAAGGGCAAAATCAACTAAAACGGTTTGATCTCCCCACAAGCTGATTTACATTTGCGTAACACAGTCCTAATCTGCCCATTTATAACCACCAAATAAAGGAACAGAGCCAGAGAGAGAGAGACTGACCTGGAGCCAGCGAAGTCCAATGTCATGTATACCCGTCTCTCTTTCTCTCTCCCTCTTATCTTTAGACTGTCTGTCTTTAGTCCTGTCTTTGCCTCCTTGTCTGTCTCTCTTTCTCTTTCAACATCTGTCCCATCACTTTCTGTCGAACTGGCTCTCCATCTCCACTTCTCTCCATCCCTCTCCCTCCATCTTTCATTCTCTGTTCTCATCTCCCTGAAGGGTCTCTATCTTATCTCCGAGATAAGCTGAACTGCCACAGAAACGCATTGGTCTTCATCTCCGTCTGTATTCCTCCCTTCTGGGTTTATGGAGGCACATTTGGGAGGCTAGAGACAGTTTAATGAAGCATTCACTGTGTGCATGTGTCTGAGTGTGCGCGCCTGTGTGAGTGTGCGGCGTCAAATCACTTTTTACTTCCATGGATACTCGATAAATGAAGGGAGGGAGGCACCTCCTGCACACTTGACAACATTATAAACCTCCATGGTCTCTGAACCATGAGGCCCCTTTGGACTCGACATCAAATAGTTTCCCGTTCAAGGAATTTATTCAGAACTTCTTAACGTAGTAGATATCCCTTGTGTGTTTACCTCGTGAGATATAGTATGCCCAAAAACATGCTGCACATCTAGAGTGTAAAAATTCATTTAAATTCCCTATTACTTTGTTGCTGTCCTCTGCATAAATAAGAGGAAAAATGTAATTTCCTATTTTGTTGGCTGTGTTCCTGCATACTGTAAGATCTCCTCATTCATCACCTCATTCTCTCTCTTACATAATGAACACACACACACACACACACACACACACACACAAAGGCACCCACCCACACACACACACCCACACACTCTCCCGCTGCCTTCGTTCACCCCACTGACACAGGTGGTCTGCTCCTCACCTCATGAGAAGCCCGCCTGGCCCTACTGCCTGCGCGAACTCCCATGAGCCTCTCTGTTACCATTCTGAGCGAGACAGGAAGGAACTACAGTTCAAAACCTGATCTGTTCTGTTCAGCTGCCGCTCGCTGCCATCTGGCTGCCCGGCATTGCGTGGCATTACGATGATGCGTGCAGATGTAGGGGAAATCTGTTTGCCTCCGATGCAGGTTGTTTGGTTTATAAGGATGGCAGACTGGCAGATGTTAATGGTATGCATGTATGCACATACAGAGCAGTATATGTAATGTTCCTGCATCTTCTGTAGCGTATTTTTCATCAGGTGATGGCCTCAGCCAACGCTGTGATGTGTGTGTGTGTGTGTGTGCGTGTTATGATTTATTGGTGAACGGCTGTGTGTTGTTGCTGAATCTGCAACTGTGCCACGGTGCCAGCAACTGATCCTCATAACAACATGTTGTTCTCTGTTAGCAACAGGGACAGAGGAGAGGAATGAGGGGAATAGGAAAGTAGAGAATGAGAGAGTGTTTCTTTACCTTAAAAAACTGATGTTGTGATTATTTATGGGTTTGTGTTTGTTCACAAGAGAGACAGAACGAAGGAGAGAGTACGCAGACATTATTGTCTGACTCTGACCTTGGTTTAATGCATTCCTTCTGGTACCGGAAACAATATGTTTTTTTACTGTAATTACTACTTAAGTATGTGTGAGAGCTATTTTATTGAACACAACTTTAAGTTTACAGTGTCGTATACTCGAAGACCTACCCAGATTTAGATGAAGTATACAGCTCTGCTTTCCAAAACACTGCGGAGGCTAAGACTGTGGTTTCTTTTACATTACGTTATTAATGTTATTAGCACTCATAAGACCTTTATTTACTACATGGTACCACTTACACAGTGTGGGTTTTATTAATGTAAATAATAGATGAGTGAATGGGAACTCAAACTATGTAGTACTATACTTCCATTGAGATAGGGGATTTGTGAGACACAGGGTCACAATTGCTTTAGTAGAAGCCAAGATTTCCTTAATTGTAGTCCCTAGTATGGGTAAAGCTCCAAAAAAACTGGATCCTAGTATAGTATATATGTGTGTGTATATATATATATATATATAATAGTGGCTCTCATTATACCCTCCATGCCCATGTCTTTCAAACTCCACACCCTCACTTTGTAATGACATAATAATAATAGCGTTGTTTTCTCAGACTTGACAAAAGCTCTCCCAAAGCCACAGAATACAATATATAGCTGTTTTCACAGGCTGTGTAGCACTCCTCGTGGCCCTTTTTAATACCCGCTAGCATATTTTTTAACACTCTAGAAATGCATTCTGAAAATGGTCTGTGAACCTCTAAAACTGTATGATCATTTGCAGCACAGCTGGTTGCTTTGCTTACTGTACATGTCCTACAGATGGCAAGGCAAGGGTAGTTCTTCAGTACTTAAGCAAATTTTATACACAAAGCAAATTCAAAGTGCTTTACATAAGACATCAAAGACATTACAGATTGAATACAGCCTAGGGCATCTAAACACAGATTGTATTTCAATGATAATAACAGAGAAATATATGATGACAGTGGAGACTTTAAAAAGTGATGTAAATACTCAAACAGTAGAGAACTTAAAGGTTTTTCAACCTTATTATAAAGTTGGTTAGAGTTGGGACCCTGGTCCCAGATCCCCTTATATTATGTTATTAACTGACATAATATAGTTGTGTATTTATTACCCTATTTTGAGTTCCTGACTTGAACTTCATTATTTTAGCTGATACTGTACTTATAAGTTTCATATTCCTAAATTAATTATTGATACAGTATGTTTAGTTTAATTACCAAACGGCAAGTGGGATTGTATTCCACAGTAGGAAACCTGTATGTGCTACTGTATATAAATAAAGTTATTCTTATTATTCTTATTTTCTTTTTTTTTCTGTTAATGTGTTTCAAAAAAGCCTTGCTACATTCACCGTGATTTAATGTTGTAAAATAATGAAATATCAGTGAGTCCAAGGGGGGGAATACATTAGTAACATTAGTTTGCAGCAACAAATTGGTCGTCCTTTGTAAATACCGCTATTCACACATAAGATAATGATTTTAACAAAAAATAGATCCATCATCAGATTAAAAAAAAAAGAGATCTACAGTACTTACAATATTTTTGTGGACACATTGATGAAAGGTGACTCTGTTCCGCAGATTAAATTATGAGTCATATACAGACTTTTGCAACAATTTATTATTTTGAAATATCAAGATGTTTTATAATGAAACCTTTCTACTGTCACAGTATCTGTATTCACTTAAGCATATGTACTCAGCACTGATTTTGCTTGTTACATCTCTCATCTCATTAACTCTAACTACAGACTGACTGTGCAGTATGCCACAGCAGTTAGTGTCGCAAAACAAAGGTAGTATGGTGAACATTAGATAAAAAAACTTTAACAGTTGGAGGATTTGCTTCTATAAAGGCCAACTAAGATTTTCTTGAGCCCTTAGAAAAGATTTAATGGGCAGTTATGCTTTTACTCTGCATCGTGGCCAAGGGCACAAATAGAATTCACATGATGTTGAGTCTGCCGTAATCAATAACCAGTAAACCAAGGATGGATGGTGAGCTGTTATGGCCATAAAACAAAGAGCCAGTTGTATTGACATGGCCATCCATACTACTCTGCTAACTCCCTGTCGAGTGGAGAGAGAGAGATTTTTCTACCTTTTCCTCCGATTTTTGGTGGTGTTCTATTGGTGTTATTGCCTCCTGTGAAAGCAAGCTGAGTAATTTTAGTCCTCTCAGAGATTCCTTTAAAATGCTTTATCCTTTTCAGGCCTCCTCCTCTTGAGGAAGTTTCATGGACATCGTTTTTTACATTGCACTGTGGAGGCTTAGGCATTCGCAGAGTCTTTTAAATTTACTCAGAAAAGAAAAAAAAAAGTATGCTGGTGTACAAGCAAGTGCAGTGGCACATGCATAGCTCTAAAGAGGCATGAGTGTTACGTAACTTGGCACACTAGAAGATAGTGTTGTCACGATACCAAAATTATGACTTCGATACTGATACCTGCCTAAATATTTCTATACCAATACTGAAATGATACCACAGCAAAAACATAAAACATGAGGAAAAGTAATAGGCTAAGTGTGATGGCCATGCACACTACAGTATTGCACTAATGACTCAATACACCTCTTTGGCTGAGGTCTGCGCTCTACTGAACGCATTTTCTCGTAATAGAAATAATTATTGACAAAAATGTACATGCCATGATTACCATTACCAGTAGGCTACTGATTGAGTATAAATTAATCATTTATACTGGTGTTGTTGATCTGCATACTTGTGAACGCCTGATTATTAGCAGCTTGCAAGTTCTGGTAAAGTTAATGTTACCAGTGTGAATGTTGCGTTTGCATGTAGAGATGTTTGCCATATTGGTAAGTTAGCTAAAAAGCTAAAGCCAAATTAAACAGTTATCATTGCTCTTAATTGCCTCGTCAAACTCCGATGGTGAAAAAAGTTTGCTTGTCACAAAATAAATCACACTCGTTTGACTTATATTTGAGGGCATGTAATGATGTTATCTCTCACATTCGCTAACCTGTCGCTCTTTGAGTTCCTTCAACAGGTCGGCATGTCTGTCGGCGAGTTTGCTTTTGCCTTTGGACGTGTTGGCTCCGTTGGTCTGCGTGGGTTTGAAACATCTTTTACAGACGGGCTTTGTGGGGTCCGTGGGCTTGCCCTGACTGTCGGTTATTTAAGCGAAATAACGTTAATGCCATGTTCCGCTCCGTGCCTCTGCTTTGTCAACAAGCCGTGGACGGTCGGCAAGACCCGAGGGAGTGGAAGCAGAGCGCAACACACACACTGCCCCGCTGTTACACATTGACGCAACTCATATACGGCCCTTGTTAAAACACGGTCATTCTTAAAGTATCGGTACTAATAAAATGAGGTATAGGACCGTTTTTAACGGTAGGGTATTGCGATACCTTTCTAGTGTCGGTATACCGTGCAACACTACTAGAAGACACTGAAAAATAAAGTCAAGACATTAGTAATGCTTTTTCCCTTCATTAAATATTCTACCCAGTTAATCATTAAAACAGTATACTCTCCTAACCTGTATGGGCACACTGCTGACATTAAAAGCAAACGAATTAGAACAAAAAATGTTGATTCCTTAAAGATCCTTCCTCTCAAAAATATGTTTTTCTTGACTATACTGACTTGTATCTGTGCAAAGTTTGTCACTAGAGAGGTGTTTTCACATTCCTCTACTGAAAAGGGAGTTTGCATTAGCATAGCATAAAACAGCAAACAGGATACATCTGCTAGTCACCGATTTCGGTGCACAACAGACTCCTCTGGGTCTGACTGAGGCTCAAACATGTAAGTTCCGGGTACTTTGGGTGGAAACGCAGCTTATGTCGGAATATCTCTGATGTTTAACGCTAGCCATCTTGATGCGCACTGCTCTTTCACCGGTCAGCCAAGCTCAAGCAGCGGTGGTGGGCGGGGCGCGAGGCAGTGAGCAGTACTTTTTATAAAACCCCTAAATCGACTGACTTCAGCATTATTAAAATTTCTATGGTTGTGAGTCGGCTCTCACAGCACTTGATTAAGCTTAGGGAAGGATCGTGGCCTGCTTTAATACACAAAAAGTTTGCAGTGACTTGTGGCACAACGTGTTTATTGACATTTAACTGAAACCATGATCTTTCCCTAGCTTTAACCAAAGTGATTTTGTTGCCTAAACCACACGTAAGACTCAACCCGGTCTCTGGAGTCACAACCCTGCACTTATCCACCGAGGCTCCACCCGGACCAACTCTCTGTGACTCCAGTGCGGTAATAAATGTAGCTTCATTCACTCAAAAATACATTGCCGGTGAACATAATCCAGGCTGCACTTGCGTTATGATTAAGCGGAAACAATTTAAACGTAATTTCTAGGTGACCGGGTTGATACAGTTTTGGTTCACCATCTGTGTGGTTAACTTCCAATTTTTCTCACTAGCTCACCGTGGCACGAATGTGCTGTCAGACATCCTTTTCTGCTCATCTGCCCATCCATGTAATTTGTTCAACCGGCTTTAAAGAAACCTGTGTTTTTTTCAGTGCCAATGTAGAAAGTAGTGTGAGTTTGTAATAACACAGTAAAAAGTAAGGGAGGTGAGGTCGGGGAACTGGATGGCTGCACAAGCTTTCAGCTTCAATATGGAGACCTGGGTTTGTGTCCCATTTCTTACCAACAAACGGACTTTCTAATTTGGTTTCTTTTAACCATGAAATAATTCATTTTCCCAACCTAACCCAAGTAGTTTTAATTGCTTCTAAGGCCCAGTGAAACAGCAGTTAGAACGTTGTTTGCTTCCATAACATGGCTTATTTGAAGCGGAATATGTGGGCGGGGTAAATAACTTTGAGGTTTAGTTGATCAAATTGTTCCGGGATTTGGTTGTCAGCAAATATGAGGCTCTAGAGAATATAGAGCGATACAGAGTTGTATATGGAGCTGTAGAGGACTGTTCGCTTCCACCCACACCTCCATCTGCGTTTTTAAATAAGGAAGAGGAGGACAAGGAGGAATTGATTAATTAGACCTCAACCACGCTCTTTTAGAAATGTAAGCAAAGTTTTTACCATCTGATATCCAAACACACATGCTTGGCCCGTGATATCGTCTGCCACCAACTACAATCGGCAGCCTAGTGTGGTTTTATATGATGGGAGGGGTTAGCCGGTCACCCCAAATCACATTGATTGAATAAATTTATATTTACGCCCTCAAGTGAAAAGACATTAAGAGTGATTTTGGTATTTAAATATTAAAAAAAAAATAATTGACATATATTTGACATATACCAAGAGATAACAGAATAATCAATGCAGGGACAGGGGATAAAAACTTGGAATTTGTTGAATTTGTTTGATGCAAAAGACCGCAGATACATGTTGCACAGTGTGTTGAGATTGTTTTTAGGTCTGCATGTCTGCTCGTCTTAAGCCTCTGAAGGCTAGTTAGGCCAGTTACTAAGAAACCCCTGTCCACATCACAATGCAAAGACTTTTATCTTGAAGTATGTTTCAGCCTTGGGTGAATAAGTGAGTGAGTCACTCAGTGATTGAATTGCGTTGTTGTTATGACTGACATAGTTGGTAGTTAATGTCTCAAATGGCAGATATGTAATCAAGGTCAAAGCAAATACTGAAGTTGAAATACCAAAAATCCTTCTCAATCTTGTAAGATTATTGGTTCAACCTAAAAAAAGAAGCTACTCCCACCTGCTTCTTGCACACACAGTTATTTAGCCTCAAGCTTCATTCATACAGTATCTCCTGGTGTTGCACTGCAAATACTCTACAAAAAATCGTGCCAGATGAGACATTTGATGGAAGTGATATATATTGATTTTTAATAAGAGACTTCTGTAGCTTTTAAGATATTGCTTTCACAATCATAATCAATTAGAGCATCAGCATTGAGCTATTAAGCTGAGTGTTGCTTTACACCTACTGTATTTTCATCATTTGGCATTTTCATGATAATGGAGTAAACTATCTTCGGCACTATTTCAGAGTCTTCCCTAAGTGCTCAACTGAGAAGAAGTCTGCTAACTGAAGTATAGTTTATGGTTCATTTCATATCATTTTTGCGCTCATTAAACCACTCCGAACACTTGCTTTGTATAAGAGAGCGCTGACTTTACGTGTCAAAAAGAAGAAAAATAAGAATATTAAGTTTTTGTGAGCAATACTTTAATTTGTCAGCAATTCCTTTTACAGCTTACAGTGTGAAGGAGCAAGGCCAGTTCATTTCCTACGAACAAATCCTCTAAAAGCCCACTTTTCCTGTCTCAGTTTGAATCAGCCTTGACATTAAGCAGAGGGCTTAACTCTGAACATGTGTCACTAGTTTTGGTAAATCACTCACCATCATCAGAACATGTGAATTGATCCTGTACAAAACTGTTAGTGAAGATTAAAGGAAGAAAAAGAAGTGTCACAAATGTGTTCACTACCTGGACTATTTTCAGAGGGAGCATTTATTTGAGTAAATGAAGCGCTACATCATTTGTGTACTACACCGGAGTCACACTGAGGTGGTTGGGGTGGATACTGCAGGTACAAAGTGCAGGACTTGTACACCAGCGACCAGGGTTTGTGCCTTGAGTCCCGTGGTTATTTTTAGGCAACAAAAACACTTAAACATGTTGTGTCTTGTGCTCCAAATCACTGCAAACTTTTGAAAATGGCTTTAAGTTGCTTTCTTTGGCCACTTTAGAATCTCCAGCTCAGCATTTGAATATGTTCAGTAAGCTGGTACTCGTGGGAAAGCATTAGAAAAATGCTGTTTATTTTGAACTGGCATGAATACCTCTATGCTTTCAATTAGAGTATTCTTCTATTATGATTTTTTGTTTCTCCTAGAAAGAGATACTCAGTGTTCTGGGCTCGTTTCCTAAAAGCATCTTAAGGCTAAGATTATCCGAGTCCATACACTTTGAATAGGGCTATGATCGTCTTAGCATTAGGATGCTTTTGGGGAATGCAGTTTGAGTAGCTCTCAGAATTTTTTTTTGTAAAGTGAAAAAGGACTGTACAATTTTACTTGAAGACCTTTTTTGAGCATCTGTCCTTGTAAGACTGAGTTCACCTGCAGAATTCACATGAGAATGGCATAGCAATGCCATGAGCTAGACTTGATCACAAAATGTCCTTTAGCCTCAACAGTATTGCTTTTTGTAGCTGCTACACTGTGGTGAAACTATAAGCATTTGTTTTTAACTACCATTGCTAAGAGCTTTCAAGAGGAAAACCGTATACACCTGTTTCATTTTAGATGAATGTGGGGGAAAAAAACGCAAAAATGTATATCAGTTAGGGCAGATTTTCATTACCAAAAGAAGAAAAGTGAGATTTAGAGTAAGACCAGCAGATATGAGTATGTGAAAGACATTTTGATGCACTTGTACAAGTATGGACTCCAGAGAAGGGACACATTTACAGTCATATGATTTGTTAATGTGTGTCAGTGTCTGCTGCCTGTGTGGTTCAGCAGCAGGAGCAGCATTCCCACCACTTGTCAGAGAGATTGAAGCTGGCATTCCACCATCTGGTTAATGTGAACTATGTGCCACCTAGTCAGGGCCAACATACTGTATGTATCACACCAATGTCTCAGTAGATGAATAGCCAAGACCCTTCAGAGGAGCCTCCAGGAATCTCTTTGTTTCTACTGTCTTCCTGAGCAATTTGGGAGTATTGGCACATGAATTGTGCCGCCATGTCCAAGTTGTTTTATTTGTCACTTTAACCGAACCACTGTCACTTTACCTTGTAATCTTGTCTCCAAATGCTTGCGTATAGTTTCTATTTTGTATTCTTTTTGTACTCTAGTTTTTATACCTTTGTTATTTATTCTTTTACCTGTATACTTATTTGTACTTATTGCTGTCATTGCGCTCCTGCGACGACCGAATTTTCCCGCTGGGGATCAATAAAGGTTCATCTTATTATAGCTTATCTTATTTCAGAGTTTGGCTCTCCTCTAAATTTCATAATTTAAAAAACACATTGACTAGCCTGATAATCTGACAGAACTGCAATTTTGTTTCACTTCATTCGTTCAGCTTGACATTGTGTTAATGTTGACCGGTTCCTTTACCAGGACGGTACTGTGGGGGTCACAGCTGGGGGATATTTTGTTTATTTTTGCCTAACCAATCACCAGCCACCAAGGTCATTTTCAGTTGACATGGAAACTGTGTTAGTGGTTGCTACAGGAGCAGACAATCAAATATCTTCCAACTCCCTTTACAGATGCGCCAATCTCATCCACGCTTGTTGCATGTTTGTGGCCATTTTTCTCTTGCTATATATGAAGTGGATGTGGCTCAGTGGCCAGCAAGCTATGCAGGAAGGTGATGTCCATATTCTTACTGCCGCTTACAAAGCTCTGATTGGTCAACTGTTTCTCCAGTTGCCAGAAACAGACATCAATGAGCTTATGCCTTGGTCATCTTGCAAGCGTCAAGATGCTTGTATGATTACAGAATTGGTCGTGTGAGCATAATAATACTACTAAATTGAACTACAGACACCAGACCTGTTTGAACACTGCATGATTCAGAGATGTGGAAGTTATTTTATGTGTTTTGCCAGCTGCACTATAACAATGAGCTCACTGACGGTCTTGTTTGAGGAAAGGAGGACAAAGTGTGATGCAGTTTACTCTTCAAGGAAAACAAAGTATAGTAGTTTTCCTCCAATGAGACAGGGAGAATTGCACTACTTAATTTGTCCATTCATCTCAGCAGTAATGTTTTTTCAAAACCCATTCCCGGGTGTCATTTTCCAACCGGCTACTTAGAAAAAAAAAAACTTTCTCTCTTTTCAAACCTCCTGAGACATATGCAGAGCAAAAGACTCGTAGAATAAGAGGCAGGGAGCTGTAATGACTTTGAACTCTGCGCTGAGTTGTAACACTGAATAATGTGGTGAGAAATGGAGTCGGTTGGGTAAGTGTTGACATTGTTGACATGTCAGTGAGTTCACAAACACCAAAGTCATCACTTAGAGCCTCGTCGATGTCTCAGAGATTTGGCGCTTAAACAAACGTGTGGAAGCTGCTTCAGTTTATTGAAAATGGTGCTTTCATACAAATTTTACATACAGGGCTATAATTATAAATTAATTTTTTTATCAATTCATGTGTCAATTTATTTAGATCAGTCGATTAACTGTTTGACTATAAAATGAAAAATGCCCATCACAATCTTCCAGAGCCCACAGGATGTCTTCAGATGTCTTTACTATCATGTTAGACAATGAAAAAATACAAATCTTCATATTTGAGAAGTTGAAATAATGAAATGTTTGCCGTTTTTTTGTTGGATAAATGATTAATGAAATAATCATGTAATCATCTTGTTATTAATTGAATAACTGATAATCAACTGATTGCTCAGCACTATGTAAATTCAATAATATAACATACTGTAGTAATAGTGAATTACCCGTTGTTACTTCCATATGAAGTCTAGGGTTAAGGGACAAACATAAGCCGGTGAAGTCAGGCGTAGATTGCCATTTATTGTTAATACAGAAAACAAGCGCCAAAATAGAAAACAAATAGTCTATACAAGCACAGATAAAACAATTGAGGCTGGCACGTAAAGAAAACGGCGCCGAACCTGCAAACAAACAAAACGATCTCCACTCTACTAACTTAAATTCACAGCTGTTTAGCTAGAAAAAAACAAAGTTCAAAGACAATACAAGCGAAACAAATACCTGCCTATCTATATTAACTAAAGGAGCAACAACAACTGTCAATTACAAAAACACAAAAGAAAATACAAACCATGAAACAAAATAATCCTGTCCAGTCCCAAAACCACAAATCTAGTACCTCTTAGTTAACATCCTGGTAAGCATCAAAAAAACGAAACACACTCAGAGTACACAGTACTAGTTAAAGTTCTAATCTCTAAGATTTTAATTTCGTTCTCTTTCATGGCAGCTGTGGTGATAATCGATAATTGCAGGTGTGTTTTTGGACCTCACTTCAGTTTCAGTTTCATCGTCTTTTGCCATCCATCTTTTCTTTGTTTGTTCGGCCATAGTAACCGTTTACTTGCAACGCTAGCAGAGACCGGAAAAAACAGCACGCCGCTTCACACACAGGTGAGCTGAAGGGTGAGTATCTTTAACAACAATCTCTCTAAAGAGGCACAGTGGTGAGCTGATCAGTAGAAATCGCAGCCACACCGGTTGTGAGTCTTGGATGTCTTTTCAAAACTCCGGGCTGAGAGGAGGCAGCCGCGGATTGTTGGACTGGACTGGTGACGGCATGGCGTGGCGAAAAGGTCGAGACCCGATTGGAGCCGGTCTGGATACTCCCGACCAATCCGGACAGGGAAAACTCCAGCAGTAGGGACCAATCCCAGGAATGAGGCTGCAGCTTCTGTTAAAATGTGAGCAGAAGAGAACAGTGCATCCCTGTCTAACGGCGGAGGCCGTAACACCATGCTATATTTTGCTATGGTAATTGACCATCAGTGTGGCATAAATATGATGGCTACAAACATGGAAAATGAATGATCAAATAAAACATCAGAAATGCTATGCATAAACACTACTTCTGACCCCAAATTTCCCAGCCTGCCCTCCCACAATATTTCCTGAAAAATAGTCTGCTCCCTGAGAGATAACGTTATTATCACTGCATCCCTTAGTAAAATGTTGTTTATTTCGTTAATTACCATTCCTTTTTTATATGCTGCACTGTAGCCGTGGGGGCTATCTGGCACATGCAGCCAGGCAGAGCCTGTAAAAACCCTTCTGGAAGATTCATAAAAGTATAAACCACAGGCAACTCGTCCTGAGGGCCTCTTAATGGGTCTGTGTCTTTCAGGAAGTGTTAAAATGTAAATTATGGGGAATTTTACACTCCTCAATGACAGCCTGGGGAACAGTGAGAGGCAGACCCGGGTGGATCCCTATCTTGGCAACAGTCTCCAATAATCTATTTCTGCTATTGCCAATGGCCAGGATATACCTACGGTATTGTAACATAAAAGCCACAGGATTGCAATAAAAGAGGCACACCTTTTGAAGCAAAAGTCGTTGTATGAAGATAGAAAACAATACTAATTTAGTCTCTGGAGAGTTTACAAAGCCTCTATGGGAGAAGATGCTCATTTTTTATATCTTTACAGTGGCAGCTCCATAATCTCACAAGTACATTTATAGGCTTTAACAGAGCCATAACACTGAATTAGATTGCCTGGCTTGTCAATGAGTAGAATGACTGACTTAGTTCAGAAAGTGCTTTTCACTGAACAGTTGTGATGTTGGTGAGTGAAAATTAAAGTCCCCCCAGAGATGCAGCACCAGTTATCAGTGAAAAAAAGGCAATCAGCCACCTGCTCTCACAGTGCGAGTGAGGGAAATCATTAAAGTAAAATGTCTCATATCAATCGAAAGGACTAAGACCAGGTGTTTTTTGCTATGTTGCTGGATGCTACACTCGCTAAGAAAAACAAAAGTAAAAAACATACATACTGTAAATATCACATTTACATGTTTCTATATGACATGCCACTAAATCTTTTTTGTTTTTAGGGATGAATATTCTTTTAATTAATTGCTCATGTATATTATAAGACAAATATTATGCATTTCACTTCAAAAGATATAGGCTATTTATTTTATTTAGTTACTTTTTTACAAATTTATAAATGAAGGGGAACTTTAGTATGCCTTTTTGCTTGATAAACCCGTCGCCATGGGCTAAGTTCTTGAAAACTTCACTGCATGAGTCGAAGCACCACTTTTAAGAGCTGTGAGGTGTGAAGTGTGGCATAGTAATAAGTCTTTTTCTCCTACATCTGGCCACATTTGTGCCTAAGAATGTCAGTTTCAGCTCAGGGCCATGTATTTGAGTCTTTTAGCACCTCCTTTGTGAATAAGAAATGTAGTGAGGCAGAATTCACTGTCTGCTCGCCGTTTCAACTCATTTCAAATAAAACATCTTAATGGTTTTATTAATGGCAATCATCAGGGTTGGAAATAAATGTTAAATTACCTCGGAAGAACCTACATAACCTGATGAAACACTAGGTAAAGAATATTCAGGATTGGTGAGAGATTTGACACTTATTGTTTAAAAAGTATACTTCTCTGAAGCCGCTAATTTGTAACAGTTTAATTATTTGGCAACAGCACAGAGTTGAAAATTCTCATTATTCCCACCTGTAAACTTCCAGCCGATTCAGATCCTGCTCCTGTGGGAAAAGGTTATGCCTCAGAAACATGTCCCCGCTTTGATGAATCTTTTGATTTTGTGTCATCTTTTGAGTGAACAACAAAAAAGTCCTTCATTAACCGGAGTGAGTCAGGGGTGGGAAGGGGGGGTAGAAGATTTCAAGGCTGTAGATTAAAACACATACTTTTAACATGGAGGAGCCAAACAGGAGAGGAAGAGAGGAAACCTCAAGGAGATGAAGAGATCTTTGAAGTGACACTCAAGACTTCTTTGAAGCCGCGCTCGTGTCCACAAGCCAAGATGGGTCTGAACTGTACGCCTGGATTTGGCCTCACCTTTGATGACAAAGTATATAACATAGCAGTGTGGATCCAGAGCAGTGGGGATATACTGTATGTCTCCTTCCAGAGAGATGCTAAAATGTTAAAAGAAAATGGTTTGATTTAAAAGTTATCACTAAAAAGCACATTGCTGCCATGAAGGAACATGAAGTCCACGGGAGCACGCCAGGAATCATTTGCTGCTGCACTTTTCCAAACAGATTCAAATGGTGGTACCGTCAGTGGGGAAGCGCTGGCCTCTGGCATCATTGCACATTGGGACGGTGAGATCAGGCCTGTAATATAAACCATTCACTAGCTGACATCAATGTTATTTGAATGCAGGTTGACCAGTAGGAAAACATTCTTCCCCACACCTCACTTCTGTATCCAGACTGGAACTTTGCAACACTTAAGCTATTAAAATATTCTCTAATTGATCCGTCACTAAGCCCTGTCCCCCTTAGTTAACGTTGCTACGCCTGTTGAGCTTTAGATTCTAGTGCAGCATGTACGGTATGGAGTTTACAATGACAGCAGTGGCAGATTTGCCAATTGACATTCTTTAGTAATTAATAAATAAGTGTAGACCATCGATTTCACTGGCTGCCGCTGGCAGATTTGATCAGCTGTAGCTATTCAGCAAATTAAAGTTATAAAGTTATATTCCTTACGATTTTCATCATACCAAACCCAATGTCTGATACTATGTAGGAGTGTCAGTAATAGTACAGTATGTAATCCAGAAGCTTGGAACAGCCAGTCCTGGGCATTTTGAAGAGGAAACATGTTTGCATCAGGACAGGAATAGCAACGGCGATTTATAAACAAGATGCACAAGTTGCTCAACTTTTTCTGTTCTATTTCTGACAGAGTAGCTGCTCAAAGCATGTTCACTACCCCCACTGATCAATAAACGTGCCATTCTGAACAGAACCCTTGAGACTTGTGTTGCTAAGGCGGTCTTAGTATTACCACCAGTAACCACAGGTGTCGCCAAACCAACCAGAACTGATATCTTAAGGATTCTAACTTTAATTTCAAGATTTGGTGAAATTCAGTCTCCAGCTGACTTTTTGGTTCTTCCAGCTACTGTGAAGTATGCATAATGAAGGGTCAATTACAGAATCAAAAAGCAATCGATCTGTCAAATATTGAAATAGCATCACTAGCAAATGATACTTTGTTTACATTGTTGGTATTGTATGCTGTGTAATATTTTCAGAAAACGTTTGAAGTGCACTGAAGGCAAGCTATGGAAATGGAATACTGTTAACACATACTCCTGAGTCAGGTTTAAATTTTGTCAAAACAAATCACAGCGACTAAAATTTAATGAACACCCAAACGTGCCCATGTGTCCCTTGGGGACATGGACAGAAACTACATGTCCTTGTGTCCATTAATTGGAGGATAGTTCCTTTTTGTAATAGCTCCTCTCTTTTCTGCTGCAAGGTCATGACTGATTCTGTCATTCTGTTGAATTACAGTAAGTGGGACATAACAGAATTGGACAGTATAATCCTAACGACAAAGTCCATTCATATCTGAACTGAAACAGAGAGGAAAAATGCGAGTAAGATGAAAAAAAGAAAGAAAGATAGAAATAAAAGAAAAATTGCACACACACAAATTGTACCCGTACAGTAGGTCATTTCCGATTGTCAAAGTAAATTCTCCCCTCTGATGTTAACTCAAAGGATTTTCTGTGGATGAAGCTATGCCTGGAGGGCTTTCTGTGAGAACAACCAAAAAAAGCCAACAATGCACCTTGTTTCCGTAACAACAGCCACTCATGTCATCTTATGTGTTGCTCTGTCTTATTTATCCTGGCAGAGAAACTGGATTATTCAACAGTAATTTTATTCATATTTTTTTATATAGTATTTTCTTCCGTTCGATTGCTGACAAAAAAAAAAAAAAAANCGTGGGCTGCTTGTTTCAGGCAAAAATGCTCATGGCGTGTAATAGCATGCTGTGATCTGCCACAACTAACAGCACAAGATCCTGGCAACTACCGGCGAGAATGCCATGAAGTTTGTATTGATATTAGTTTGATGCCCTTCTTCCTTTTCCACAGAGTGAAAATCTTCTCTTTTGGCAAATACTTTGGTATATGACAATCTATTGTAAAACACTATGTAAAGCCATTATTCCCCTCATAATTTCATAATATGTGTGTTTAACATTTAATCAGCATCTTTAATGCAACAGGCTCTCTAAAAATCTAGGCAATTCTTCATTTGCCGTTTTATACATGTATACCAACTGTGAAGTTATCACCGATCAATTTCAGTGACATAATGAGTGATGATAATCTGGGATGTAAAGAGAAAAACATTTATGAAGAATGGTGCAACTCTTTTTTTCAATGTATTTAATATATTTATGAGCAAATTAATGAATTAAAGAAACAAAAGAAAAAAAAGAAGCTAAAAACACCAGGCGTATTGCTCAGCTGGGCCACGGACCCTGAGGGGATATTGTCAGAAACTGGCCATGACCCACTGACCCGTGACTTTCTGTCGATAAATGATACTGGATTCTTTCATGTAGCGCAGAAGCTACTGTGTATCCCAAATGTATGCTGTAGCATTGCAATATTGCTTCCAGCCATCAGTGGCAGAACTGGGCACAATCCTACACTGCATATAGTCAAGAAATTATGTGCTCCCAGATGGAATTGACATTGGTTGTATTGACTTTAATGGAAACCACCTGCATTCCATGAGAGTATGTATTTTTCTGTTACACCCACCTGATGCTTTTTTCTTTCTCCTGAGAGGTCACCGGGAGGTCAACCAGTGAGACACATTTTCAACATTCGTTCATGAGCAAAATGCTGACTTCTTCAACTGAATGGGTTGACTCAGAGAGCAGTCGACGGCTGTCCTTCCAGTATCAGGGAGACTGTAGGTTCCTCTTTATAGCTTACTTTATTACACAGTGTTGGCCTGCTGCTTCAGTGTCATTTTTTATTTTTCATTTTTTTGCATGCAAGCTTTTGCAAGACTTCTTTTAGGTAGAGGCGCCTTTTATTGACACAATGTGAGGATGCTGTTGGCAAGGACGCATGACAAAAAATGTATGCATATAACTCATGTTACTGCACCGTAAGTGCAAGTGTCTTGCAAATACTTTGTGCTTATGAATAATGAGTCCATACGTATTGTTCAATAGCTATACTGCAATAATAATGTGAAGCTCAAACTACTCATTATGGGCTTTGTGTATATTCAAGACCACTTTTATGCCCATGCACCCGTGATGAAGGAACTCAACATCAACACACTCAACCTTACATTAAAAATATACAACTGTGGTTGTCATATGAAATAATGTGTATTTGAATGGAAAAAGAGCTACAATGCTCTGTTAACGTTTAAATATCTCATAAACTTTCCCTCATCTATTTTCAAGGATAAACCCCTTGAGCTTCTCAAGGGGGACATTAAAACAAACAAACAAACATTCAATAGAAACAAACATTAATAAACAATTAACGAATAATGTATGTGGAAAAAAAAGAAAATATTTAAAACAATACAAACTTAGTGATAGTGAACAACTCAATTAATGTTCCAGATAACACCAATGGGCATAACCGTAAAAGTACGCAGTGAATTAATGCGATTGGCTTTGCATTTAAGTATTCACATCCTTTGGGAGAGTAACCTTGCCCAAATAAGGGCTGTAAAAGCAGAAGAAGAAAGATAAACAAGGTTGCCAGTTTGGGCAGCCATTAGAGACAGACATCCTTGTACTCCCTCACATTGTGGTCCTTAGAGGGAGTAAATAGGATCTACTGACAATGTTTACCCACAGGCCATCCAGATCTAATCAAGAGGTGAAAAACGCAGAAGTAAATGAAAATGCCACAAATCTTGCACCGCACCACCGCTTTGCCGTGGCTGTTTTAAATAGATCAATTGCCTCAGCTTGCATTGTCAGGCCCTTAATATCCTCCCCCCAGGCTTGTGGTTTAGCTCTTTAGTCCCATAAAAATAGACTTGATGGATGGCTTTGCAGCACTCTTGACAGAGGCAAGGGAATCCCCAAAACTGCTCCCCCTCTCTGCACTCAACCCCACTCTCTCCACCACCACCAATCCATCCGCCCTCCTGGAGCCAGTTGGCAGGCTGTTGTTCAGCATTTTGCCAGCCTCAGCTTGCTTTTTTTGTTTGATTGAATCACAAGTTCAGTATATTTGGGGGGATGTTACACAGTTCAGTCTGATTGAGGGGCAAAGTTTATCTGTTGCAGATGAGCGGATTGTAGCCAAGAGGCACGGGGGAGAGAAACAGAGGCAGAAAAAGGCCGCTTAAGGAAGAAAAACAGACAGAGATCTAGTATCATGTTAGTCATCCAAGCTGTGCGGCGCAAGTGAGGGAGAGTAAGTTTGAAAAGAAGAAAGTAACAATGTCAAGATGTACACGTGTGCCATATTTTACTTTTACTACATATTTTAGTTGCTGCCTCATTTTTAAATAATAGATCCCTCCTTCACTCACCATCAATGGGTTGAGAGATATTGATCGGCCATCTGGTCTTGTCAAGCCAAAGGCTAATATCCGCTGTTTACTACATATAAATCTTCAGTTGATACACTAAATAATGCAGTGCCAAGCAAGGAAAGCTGGAGTGAGAGAGAGAAGAAGCACATGAGGCTCCATAAGACTCATACAAATAGAAAAGGCTCCAGATCTGCCAGTGATCATACTAAACTGAGACATTTGTCTCTGTTGGTTCTGTCCTGCTGTGCCCGCTTTGGGACGATTAAACTCTAGCCGACATCAGGCTGTCCAGGAGCAGATGAAACCTTTTTCAGCCACACTATGAAAAATGGCTTGGTGCAGAAGTGTTTGCTTGTAGTTTTGGTTCAACATTACTCAATGTAGGACACATTATTCTACCCCCACCAGTCAGTATGAAGTATTGAAACAATTGCCCCTTGGAAAGAACTGTACAGGCTCTGACTTTTAAAGGAAATTGCAAATACACCATTAATGATATAACACAGAGATCCTCTCTCTTTTATAACAAAGGAAAGATGTGTGAAAGTGGAAGGTGCCAAAATCAACCTAAGAAATTCGTAAACTTGACATCTTTGCTCTTAATCACAGTTTTATGCATTCTGAATATTCTCACTGAAAAGAAAAACAAACTGACAGAAGAGTCCCAGTTGGGGTTTTTTCCCACAACAACTGGCTCAAATTACAAAAGTAGCTTAAGAATAAGTATTTGTGGACAGAAATCTATTCCTCATCATCTCACATTCACAGACAGCCAGAGTTCGCTTTCTTTTTTTTCTATCCATTGGTGTAATTTAAATTCCACAGCCCAATATGTAAAGTAACTGAAGCCCTTTGTGCAAAAACTCCGGAAGGCCTTTCTTAAGCAGTTGTGCCATTTCTCTCAAACGTAACATAAATCAGCTGCCAGCATTGTGTGTGATGTGTTAGAGGTCAAGGGGAGCAAAACATCCTGCTGAGACCTGATGATTACTTCACAAGGTATGTAAGCAGCAGCCTTAGGCGGAGGCCCACCTGGTTATAGCTTCAATGTGCATTCTGAATCCCAATGACCATGAAAATAACACACATCTCCTCAGTGCAGTCAGGCTGTGGCCACACTCCACTTGCTGATTATGACTCTTGTGTTTTTATTAGCATCTCAGAATTTTGGGCTTAGCTCTTTAGTGCACATCAGTTTCTAAACTAAATCTCAACTTATTTGCCCTCAGTCTTCAGCCTGATCCACTGTCTCCCTGGCCATCTCAAGGCAAGCTAATGCATCCTCTTCTCTGCTCCCCCGTATGTCCAAACTCTCAAAACAAGCCCTATGTGTCATTTACTCTTCAATGTGCATTAAATGCATCAGACCGTGGGGTGTATTGATTATTTAAAAGCACCACTGGATGAAATAGATGTGCCAGCAGTGAGAAGGAGCAGGGGGCGAGCTGCATAAAACAACCAATTATATCATTCTTCACCCTTGCCTCCCGCTCTGGACTGTGGACTGGAATTATGTCTATTTAAAACATTACACAAAAAGCAGCAGGGGCCTGGGTGGAATATGAATGTGTATTCTGGTATATTGTGTTCAGAGGTAACCCTTCTCTTTTAGTTATTGTCCACAACTGTTGCTGCTTCTGAGAATGAATAGAAGGTCAATAAATAGAAGGGACGCAGGGATTTTTTTTCCCTCTCCCTGAGGCATTTTTTATAAGAGGGAGACCTTTTCCAATTTCAGTGTAAGACTTCTCCCACACAGCTGTCACTGGGAACGTTCAGGTGCCGAAAAGCCTATTTGATGGTGATGCCACAACCTAGATGAAAAAGGAACGCGTGAAACTTTGAAACACAACAAAAAGCAGGCAAAAACATAAACTTCATGTCTCAGTCTATATGGCGTGACAACCCGCAACAGCCACCTAGCAAAAGTGAAAAGGAAATATGAAATAAATATCGAGGCTACCTGTTAAAACCGTTGCCAGTGGTTTGTTGCCAGCAGCCATTTTTTCACCCTTGAACTCCTGGCTATGTGATCTCTCAGGAGTCGCTGCCAGTGGGCACTGGTGCAGCAGCGGCTATGTTCTGCTTCCTGGACTGGACTGAACAGGAGGAAGGTTGGGGATGTGAGGGTGCTGGACTATCAGGCGGCACACAGCACAGCATTTGACGGCCTGGTGTGTGACTACTGGCATCACTACACAGGCCGAGTAACATCAGCAGACTTACAGGCACACACACTACATGGCACGGCACACGGTCACAGTGTAAAATCACTTTGTAGTCAGCGTGCATCACACCCTAGAGGCGTGTGTATATGTGTGTGTGTGTGTGTGTGTGTGTGTATGGTGTGCTGTGTGCCCTTGGGCTCATGGGTGCTGAAGGGGAAGGTTAAGCTGTAGCCAGATGTTGCAAGACACTGCTCCAGTAGAGTCCCCAGTGTGACCAGAGAGGATTATGAAAAGGGCTTTCATGACTGTTGCGCTGTTGTGTTTACTCTCGTCCTAGGTTGTGAACTTTTATTTGGGCAAAAAGCAAACAAAGAAACAAAAGCTAACAGTATTCATCCGGCTGTGACACAGGCTACATGACACAACGTACTGATTGTTTTTGAGTTTATGCAAATCAAAGCCATTCTAAATCCATCCATAGCCACTGTTTTTGTGTTTACACAATATTTAAAATTAATTGGTATAAGTTGTTTTGCTGTGTGCGCAGCCTCTAAAAGTTCTTGCACACTTTAATCATATCTTTACATTTACATACACCGTAATTATTGTTACATTAATTGGCATACATTGGCAATATTAAACGGATAAAATACCACAGGAAAGACAGCGAGCTGTAAAGTTTACGTTTATAGGACTCTCCCAGATTGGAAAACTTAAATGGAAAACGTACAGTACCAGCGGTCCCCATTGTGCCAGCCTGCTCTGCTTTACATCTCGGTGCTCTTCACTGTAGTTTCCCTCTCGAGGCACAGAGTGTGATAAGAGGAACTTGGCCAGTGGGATCCTCTGACCTTTGCACCTTTCCAGTGGATCTGAGGGTGAGCACGCTCAGCTTCTCCGGACCTCGTGGGCTCTGATAAGGGCCGACTTGGCATCAGGGAGGAAAGTTACCGGGGGATGGGCTGCGATTGTGGCACCTTGTTGCAAAGATAACGAGACCCCCTTGTGATTATGAAGTGTCAGATCAGAGGATTTCATGAACCTGTGCTGGATTACAGCCTCCTTATAGCACTTTTGGGATGGTGCTCCGGAATGTTGCCTGGGAAGAAGAGGATTACGCATACTGGGAAATCGTATGGAATTACGGGCTTGGGCTCAGTGGTTTTGGCATAATGCTAAGCAAAGATGGCTGGGTTGTTGAGAGAGAGGATGAAAGAAGGTAGGGAGAAAATAACTGCCGGTAGAGAGAGTGTGGGAGAGGGGAGAAGTGATTGAGTTTTTTTTTTTTTAACTGTATGGTGGCTTTTCTAATGCATGCCATCTTCAGCCTTTACAGCCTCCAGTTCCAGTGTAACCTGCGGGCCCAAAGCTTAAAGGGATAATGGATGTGGAAGCGGTTAGCCACATGATGTGGAAGTGACTGTTTTCTGTGTCCGTTATGAAACACTGAATGATATTCAGAAAATGAAAGAATCATAGAAGAGTTTCAGAGGACTGCCCCATACTGGAATATACCCTCTTTTTCTTGACAGCTTCACTTTTTTTGACAGTAAAACACTGAATACTGAATTGACTTAACTAAATAGAAATGAATTAACTAAACACGGGTTATGTAGAGACATGCAAGCGATTTGATTTGCGACATTTGATAAGTTACTTGACACACATGGCACAAATGTGAGAAGATTCTAAATGAGATATCTACTACATGAAAAACATCCACTGACTGCGACAAATTGATTTTAGACATGGAAATAGAGAGCATTCTAAATAATCAGTAAAATAATGATTCATTTTAAGAGCTTTGATTTTAAGTAATTAGGGCGTTGAGGATGCAGTCATTTCTCCTTTTGAAATATTAAATGAATGATGACGTTCAGGTATAATTTTTTTTTTTGCTTTTTGAAATGGAAGCTGGCATATATTTGATTAAAGACAGAGCTCTATTTCATATTCTGCTTGTTGTTGGGGCTGTCAGAGCTCCACAGTCAGACAGTTTTTCTGTCAGAAATCCACATCCAACTTAATCAAGATTCATCTTTTGTCTGCAATAATACTGAAGTACGCACAGTGGTAATATGCATATAGCATGCATACTCTGTGGACTCAAACAGGATACAGCATTTTTTCCCTTGGATAATAGATGGAGACAGGACTAAAGATAGAAGTCTGGTTTATGTTGCCAGTGTGGTGTCTTAGCTGTCGGTGCTGCTCACACAGTGTGACTGTGAATGCCAAGTGGAGCTGAGAGCAGGACCTTTGATCTTGCAAACCAAGCCTTTAAAGGGAATGTCAGACCCACTGGAGTGTACATGGCAACTCTGACGCAGGTGATGTTAATGTTTTCTTTTATGCTGTGTGATAAATATTCCTCCAAACAACTAATTAATCATACTGTACGTTGTGCTCATACAGTATATAGTATATGTGGATGAGTTAAAAAAAAGAACATATTTCAACATAAAGCAATTCAGTACAAATGCACCACAAACATCAGCCTCAGAGTGGGATCAACACCTCTTTGATACACTCAATAAAACCTAGAAAAACATTTGATTTCACAAAAGAATTTTTATCGGGTCTGTTGCATTGGATTGCGTTAGATTGTACAGCTGTACATGGAAGCTATCCCCCCAGAAAGTCACACTTTACAAATAAATTGCACAATAAAATATATGATTCACTTATATTTAGCAAGCTAGCGTTAATGAATATTCATTGCAGTTTACCACAGACAAAAAAAAGATGATGATTAGCTCATGATTAGAATTCTTCAAGTTTTCACAGACCTCAGATTGCATGTATTTTGAGCTTCAGTGGAATTTTACAAAACAATTTTACCAAGTCTGTCTCGCACTGTCTGATGACACACTGACACAATGGCTCAATATTTGAATGAAATGCAAATTTGATAAACTCATCAAAATTCATTCTGAAAAAGTCCATCATAACATCTACAATATCAAGAACGCGTGTGCCGAAATGTGCATATACAGTTTTATTCTTTTCTGAAATTATTCATTGGTTTGACCCACACTTTGAGTGTCAACAGGTTTGAGTGCCTCACCCCTTTTATCCCACACAAGACGCATACACGGACACAAAAATACAACAGACGCAGACTGAAGGAGAGACAGTGATTATCGAGTAGAAATTAGGTGGTGATCAAAACTGAGGTCTTTTTTTTTTTTTCTGTTCCCTCCATCTGCAGTGGCCCTCAAACCCTCCAGCAAGCCATGACCCTCTGACAGCAGCAATCACAACCCACTGAAAATGTCCCTCTCATCAGAAAATGGCAGCATGCAGAAATCTATAAAAGGTTTTAATGTTGTGGGCCTGCCATGATTGCCCATGCTTTTATCTGTTATTCACCAGGTCACACTGCCCCACTCCCTCCTGCTTGTCTCTGCCAGGCCAAAGACAGGCAGAGAGCATTATGTGTAATGGCAGCTCCATTGTTGCAGGTAGATAGTCCATATATTATCAAT
The DNA here is from genome assembly GCA_003416845.1 of Oplegnathus fasciatus. Classification (NCBI taxonomy): domain Eukaryota; kingdom Metazoa; phylum Chordata; class Actinopteri; order Centrarchiformes; family Oplegnathidae; genus Oplegnathus; species Oplegnathus fasciatus. Next base: position 887,281 of record NTHP01000090.1, on the reverse strand, counting down.
ACTAATTGTATCTGCTTGACAGAGATAGTTTCTCCCTCCCTCATAATTTCACTGTTGCCTGCTTTTGTCAGAGGGAACCAGAGAAAAAGAGAGAAGACATGAATAGACAATAGACTCTTTCCTGAGGTAGATAGCTTGTGTAAAAATAATCTTTCCATACTTGCATGTGTATGTCTCATATCGTATGGGAAAATTTTTTTTTTCCTTGATTTAACCACACATGACATTTTCCTGTGTTTTGTAGAAGAGAAATTCAAAACTACCAAGATGTTCTGTAAAAGTCTGAGGGCATTCTACAAATTTTCAGGATTTCTTTTTGTCATTAGTAATAACGATAACCATTGTCAATAAAGCAAGATATAGTGCGGGGTATTTTAATGGATAAAAGTTGGTGTTTCAGAAATTCATTTCAGCTCATTCACAGAAACTATTTTGCCATGTTCACAGTGGCAATGATCAAAGGCACCACTCAGTCTGTTCCACAGACATTAAAGGAAAGAAATGATTTACCTTTGCAAATGAAATACTTCCTGGAGAGCCATGCCCGTGCATTTCAATGATTTGCTCGAGGATCCCACAATCGCATGTCGAGAAATATTGAGGGCATGGGGTTGTGTTAATAGTTTGCCAATCAGACTGGCCTACCATTTTGCTCAGTGCATTCAATTAGATTTCCACATCAAATGAAATTCAGCGACACAGTAATTGGTTTGGTCATGCTTTGATTTCGCACATTGACAAAATAAAAATTGTGACTGCTGCCAAACATACAATACGGTACAATGCTCAGCTCTGTATGTTCTCGCAAACATCTACGAGGAAAACACTGCAGCCAGATTTCATACAGTGATGGATAAAAACTACTATTCCTGATAGCATTAAAGCAGCAGGCATTTTGACGAGTGTGGAGAGGGTTATCGCTTCGCATTTGCCATCAGTTGGAGAGCTGCACCCCTCCAGGGCTGACAGGAAGTGTGCTGTGTTGACAGCCACTGACCTCTAGTCTGCAGAACACCCCATGTCTATCAGACCTGCCTCTGGCCTGGTGGTTAAAGAGACGATCCTTTCACAGGTCCGACCCCAACAATAACTGCTGTCCATTAACAACAACGTGTCCAGTGAAAGTGTCCTTGAGCAGGACACTTAATTCTCATCTGCTCGCTCAACAGAAGTCACTCTATCAGAGTGTCAGCTAAACCTCGAGTGTGTACAGGAAATGGAAATTAGATGTTCTTCAAAGTTGGCTCCTGACCTCTCTTCCCCACAATGCTGTACATGTTTATCAGACTTGCCTCTGGCAAACAAAACATCCGAAGTATTCCTGGAGCTTTGTCCCTACTCACTAGTGCTATCATCCTCCATCATGCCACTATGACATTCAGAGTAGACACATACAAGTATGTACTGTATATATGCATGCACACATAGCCTGAGGAACAAATATATGTATATATATTTTTCATTTCTCTGTAAACTTAAATATTGATGACCAAATATGCATCAGTCATCCCTGGGTTTATTAAGAGTTTAACACTGAAGAAACTTAATACAACTTGTAGTTTAGCTTGATTTGGTTGACCAAGCACATACCAACTGTCATCAGATTTTGATTCAGGTATTGCTAAATTCTGATTGGTGATTAAAAATATGTGACATCACCTATTTCCGAAGAAGCTCTGCCCACCTCAAACCAGTCAGAAGAGCGCTGAAAAAACAGCACGCAATAAACCTCCTTTGCTCTTTGCAATTAATTGGAATATTTTTAATATTTTTATACTGTCTTGTATTTGTTCAAGAAACACTGTAATCCTCATGAAAGAGCAAATTAAATTAATAGTTATAGATGTGATCATAGAACTGTTGGGAACGTGAAGGAGCAGGTTTGGTTATTAATAAATGAATAATTATTAATATCAAAGAAATTATTAATATTGATAAAATTATTAACAAAATTAATAA
>NTHP01000090.1:862109-873640 GCA_003416845.1 Oplegnathus fasciatus | reverse complement strand
TACAACCGCCACTGTGTGATATACCCGATCCGGATTTTTTAAAATGTGGGTGTTTTTTTTGAAGATAATGGGTAAAATTGACTTTTATTGTACTTTTATTGTACTATACAGTATATAGGCAGGATCTGGACGGAGAGCATGAGAAGTGAAAATGAAGTGTGCACAATAATTGGCACCAGCCCAGACGGTTTTGGGTTTCTCTTTTCTCCACCATCATGGTTTTCTGGATTTGAAGTTAACTCATAGACAGGCCACAGTTTATCCGTCTCTGGGACAGTGTAGAGAAGCCTCAGAAAAAAGTGGTGTCACCTTTCTTGTTCTCTCTATTGTTTGTCTCACCTTATATTCAACTCTGACTTGTGCTGCCTGCTAGCCCTTGGATGTCTCCGCCGTTGTCAGATAAAAGAAGGAAGAGTCAAGAAGGAAGAGTAGGTAGACCAGTCCTACAAGTATCTTGACCTGCACATCAGCACTGAAGCAGACTGGTCTAAAAACACGGACGCTAGAGCAAGAGAGGGCAAGGTATAGAGGTGTCACAATAGGCTATTCTTCTTGGAGAGGTGCAGGTTTTCAGTGAATGCAACAGAATGCATGTTCTGTGAACCAGTGTTGGTCAGCACAGTAGTTTTTGAGTGGTGTTCTGGGGAGCTCACACAAAAGTGGTGCAGGCAGGTGGGATGGAAAAAAAAAACAAAACAGGTGAAAAAACGTTGGCTCTGCTGTGGGGCTGAGCTTTAACACAGTACTGGAGAGGAGCATAAGGACGAAATTGAACTCCATTTGAGATAATACATCCCACCCAGTGCTGTGATGCAGCTACGGAGCACATTCAGCCTCACATATTCAGATTGTGCAATGATTTATGCCCAGATGTCCCAGCTGGCGGGGTGCCTGCCAGCGCTGTCTGCATGAACTACCCTGGACTGTCTTCAGATTTGTAAGTGTTGTACCAATCCTTGCGGCATTTTCTTGCACAGTTGATGTTTTGGAATACATGTATATGTAGAATTATGTAATATATTAGGGATACTCTGATCAGGCTTTTAGCACTGAAGCCAGTATTTTACAAGTTGGCCGCTTTAATACCCACAAATCAACTGGTTCCTGTTCTTAAATATTTTATGAAAATCTCCTGCATCAGAGACCCTGTAAAAGTCAGTGTTTTTGCCATGTTATTTTCTAGGTTGTATTTGCTGATAAATATTAGCCTGATATACTCCTCACCATGCTATATTCACTTCAGAAGTAATAGGGTACTTCAATGGGAGCAGTGATTCATTATGTCTTGTTATATCCCATTTCCCCTCCTCTTGATGCATCTCCGAATTACAGCTGAAAAGAACGAATGATATTACAAACTGCCATTTCTACATGTCTTTCCTACACCTGTCAAAACTGACAACCTGTGGACAACGTTTCATTTTCACTTTTCATCTGACCTATGTGACAGAAACACCTGTTGCATCTGGAATTCCACCGTGGGTTATTGGTCTCCTTATCTCAAAATCGAATGGGATGCCCTGTGGCTCCTAAATCTGATTTAAAGTGGGCATACAGTAAGAAACTCTGACACTGCACATCCAAACATAAAAACCAATTTTTTGTTAGAAAAAATAAGGAAAATCGATCATCAAACACAATGGATCAGGCAGTAAAAACATTTTGAGTGATGATTTTTTATGTGCCTTGCGTATTTTTTAAGGGCCACTGTCCACTACATATTTTAGTTTATTTGTGCATGGTTGTATGTGATAGGGATAATGATAATAGAGATCTCTGCATATGCCTTAAATGTTGACACTTTTCTGTGTATTTGGTTTCACTTAAAGGTTTTTATTAGACAGACAGCTTCGAAGTATTCTGACTGTTCTGACACAGAGATCAATATATAGTCTTGTAATCTAATCATTACTGACCTGAATTATCTTACCCAAACCTGTTTAGCCTCTCTTTATACAAATTCATATTTAAGAGCAAGTCCTGAGAAGCCAGTTCAGTTCAAAACACGAGTACTTAAGTGCATCTCCCTGTTTTAGTTTTCGGTGAGCATTGCATGGCCGCATGCGTTGTTGTCTGAGACCAAAAGCACAAAAACACATATTAGCACTGGAATATTATAATGCACCATCTCACGTCCCACAGCACATATAATGTGACATTTGTGGAAGGCTCTGGTAGCCAAAAATATTAACAGCCAGATCCCCTTGGGGTAAACCTTTCAGAATGTCCAAAGCCTATTTTGAACAGCTGTGCGATATGTTTGAACTAATTTTTGGAACACATCATGTAAAGGCTGCATTAATATTTATCTATCCTTTGTGGAAAAAATAGTGATGTTTCAGTTTTGACATCTATATATTTCCTATTCCTATTATATATTTATTATTGAATTTATTCATATTAAAGAAGGCTTTTCAAATATGTGATTTTATTTATTTTTTTCTTAGTTATTTCATAATTTTCTACATCTCACACCTTCAGTAGTATAATGATTTCAAAACATTTATAAAGCTGTTCCAGGTTTCAAAGTAGGCTTGGGTGGTATCAAGATATTACGGTATACCAGGGTATTTAGAAATCCCGAAGGTATGATTTTCAATACTTTCAAAAATACAGACGCCCCTCTTTCTATTAAACTGATACGGAGATGCTGTATTGAGGTGATGTATTGTAGTGCACAGCACACGCCACCAGTCTGCCACTCCCACCCGCATATCATTTCCGTTCAGCCCACTGTGTGTGTCAAACACAGGCAGCAGAGGACAGAAGCAGCGCGCCTGTTAATGACACCAAAACGTGGTAGAGATGCTCAGCATAGTTTTTTATTACGTGGCTATTTTACCTGCCAGTGCGGCAGATAGCCTTCAAACAGAAAATCTACCGCCATTTGGTGCTTAGCGGGTGTTAATTTCGGAACCTGAGGGCGCTTATTTCCTATCTATTCATTATTCTATGGGCCATAAGTATTTAAACCCAGCAAGGCTTGTCTAAGTAGGCTAATTGCATATTAGACACACAGCATTGTAGGCTAGACAATGTCATACATGCTACAATGACTTCTATCACCAGCAGCTCAGCTTTTCGTTTTTTGTTTTTTTAGATACCGCCATATACCGTATACTCCGGTAAAATGTCAAGAGGGTATGAAGGCATGAAAAAATAGATACCGCCCAAGCTTATTTGGAAGTGTCTTGATTTACACGTCATACAGCTTGGAAGCATCCAGCATCATATTCTGTTATCATTATGTAATATATGCATATTTTGTCATGTATGATTTAATAGTTCAAGGGGGGCTGCATAGCTGGTGTTCACAATGTCAGTATTTAATTTTGAAGGGAAAGACTTTGAACAAAGACTTGTATGCTGTGGTCGTAGTTAATCAAAGCAAGGCAGAAACTGAGCATTGAACAATGCAAACCACCTACGCTGGCTTTTCAAAGAGAACCTGTCAAAGGCTTCGGGGCCTGCCCCTCTCCACTGTTTGAACATTAAAATAATTGCCAACAATTATGATGGGGTCCAGTGAGTTTGCTAAGTGACTAACAGTTTTTTTTCTTTTGATTTGTTTCTTTTACTGTTGAGAGGGCAGATGAGAAAAGTGATTCACTTCCAAGAACTATGACAGTGGTTTTCAAGGAACACCATTTATTATATATAAAAAGTTAATTTTGCACCCAGTATAAAGTATATATATATAGTTAGATGAGAAGATAGATACTACTCTCATGTCTGTACAGTAAATATAAAGCTAGCCAGCAGTCGGCAAGCTTAGCTTAGCACAATGACTTGAAACAGTGGAAAACATACAAACCGAAGTGTAAAAACAAAAACGTGCAGTGTTTCAGGGGTTCAGGTTATTTCTTGGTCGGGTGCAGTGACTTCCTGGAGTGTTGTCGTAACCATGAGGTCGGCAGGCAGCCACCGGAGACTCCAGGAAGTCATCGCTCCCAGCAAAGAAATAGACTGGAAGTAGAATCATTTCCTAGTTCCTTTAAGCGACTTATAATGTCTCAGGTAATGGTTAAGTACGGTTCATTTTCATTCAAAAGTTCTAAAGGTAAAAAAGCTCATATTAAGCTCATCCACTGGGCTGAGTGTCAAAATTCTACAATCACTGGTGTTTTCCATTCACTTAGAAGTGGTGTAGCCTGGAATAGAATTTATCAGTGTGTTACGAATGTAAATTGATTTCTGTTTGACGGTTAACCAGTGAAATCGCCCGGTGCCTTGTAACCTAGACCCTCATGACACTCTGTGGCACATGGTTACTGGCCACTGCTGTAATCAAGCATAGCCAATATCAGACATCTGACTGATGAAAGGCCACATAGCAGTCTGATGTATTTAAATTCAACAGACTAATCTAGTGTGGGACGGTTGACTGATGAAGTAGCCTATGGGTTCTCACAGGACATATGAATAATTTAATAGAGGTCCAAGTTTAATAGGCTCCATCATAGAGGAGGAGGAGGGATACTACATATGGCATTGTATTTACCAGGCTTATGTCTCACTGAAGTCAATTTGAACAGTACTTGTAGTCAATTTTATCTATCCATCCATCCATCCATTATCCTAGAAAAAATAGAAGAAGGACCACACTTCTTATTACAAAACAACAACAACAAAAAAACGTCTCTCCATCTTACCCATGGCTACATTTCCATTGCTTCATATTTCCATGCAGCCAGAGATTCATGTGCCCCTTCATCTGCTGGCAGTAGCTTATTCACTAGGCACTGACTGATTTATACACAGGATAGAGGAGGAAACATTCACACACAATACACCTTGGCTACCTGGCCCTCTGTGGTCGTTGGTGTGGGAATGGAATCCCGCCAGAAGCTATTGTAGCACTCTGACACATTGAGTTATAGAATTCATTGCTGTGTAAGCCACATAGAATATAACATAACATAACTGAGTAAGAAATCAGATCATTGTTTTTAGCAACAATAAGTAATACTCACCAAATTAGAAGGATCCATGCAGAAAGTTACCCCAAGGAGCCAGAAAGTTTTAGAACTATCTGTCCACAGTAACGTCCCCCCTCTCACTGACATGTGCAGAAGGAGGGATCAGGGCACAAACCCAAATTTCTATCGTTAAGCCAAGTAACTTGACTCTAATTACATTGCCCATAAACAGGCAACTTACATTTATCCAAAAAAACAAAAAAATACATCAGGTTATAAATTATATTTGACCCAAATGACTCATTTATGGTAATGTGAAGTAATGCCCATAAGCAGTTTTTTGAGTGTAGTGGTGGGTGACTCGCTGAAATAAAACTCTTACCGACTGGAAGAAAAGCTTAAGGGTAGACAGATTCTGCAGTTTGAAGTGGGAGATACTGAGAGGGGCCATTTTCGACTTAATTCCACATGCAGCCACTTAATATTTCTGACCTGATGCATGCCAAGTGGCCAAGTGCCAAGATAAAGAGCGGAATCTCTTATCTAAGCCAGAAAAGCAGAGGACACTAGCTAATTAGAAAAATAGACATTTTTTGCATGTGTTTGTTGCTTGGGTTTTTTGTATACTTGCATACAATGCACAGGATTCACGGACGAGAAAATGAATGAGATCCTTTCTGCAATGCTGGTTTCAAAACGAATGAATGGTAGACCTAAAATGTTTTTGTATTGAGCTGTAAGTTCAATTTAGTGAAATTGATCCATAAGATATTTAGAAGGAAAACTCAACAAAATAATCTTGACAAGTTTCATTATGTGGCCAGGCCTGTGCTTTGTCCCCAGATTAGAAATCTTACATAACCAAATAAAGTTTTATAAATGAGACGGGGGGTTTGTTTTGCGCTATTTCTGGGTTTTTTTTGTATCATGTCTGTGCAGAACGCAGCATTCATTCATTTTTATCTGAGAAACAGAAAGGTCACAGATGGATCATTGTCAGTGCCCCTGTCAAAATGTCCCCTGAGGTTGTCATGATATCAGATGCTCAGTACAAACCCCGGTCTTGCTTTTATTCCACTCTGAAACACGATGTTTGCAGTACAGTGTTGCAGCCCATACATATGAACATCGCCAGCACTGTATCACACATATCGATCGTGCTTGTTCTCATAGCAGAGGTTAAGTTAGATCACTGGTTGGTACTTGACTGTATAGTAAGGCTCTACTGGGTCTGGGGCTTGATTTTGGGTTAGGTCACATTAAGATGGCCTCAGCTCATCTCATACATTTCCACAACAGTATTTAAGGTCAAAAAGGATTAATTACTACTTCATGTCACAGTGAAGAGGAGTACTGTGATTTTTTTTATGGACCAATAAAATGAACCTTGAATCTTGAGCCTTTACCTGCATGCAGAGCACATACACACACTCCAACCCTGTATCCTGGAAATTACATTTATATAGTACTAAATTGTTTTTCCAATTACACTGTGGTGACGAACATAATTGCTGCCTGGAATTATGTTCACAGACAATGTTTTTTTGAGTGAATGAAGGGCAGGCACAGATTTTATCTTCCAAAATGTAATCTGTGTTGTCTCTGTACTATATTCTGTGAATAATTAGATTTTATGTGTCTAAGGTGTACAGTATTGACCTGAAGGGCATTTAATGCATTTTCTTTTTCAATTATTTTTTAATTTTTTAATTTTTTTTTTTACAACATATAACATATATGGTACATACATACAAGCACCCTTATGTGTCTGGGATCACATAATATAACCAAAATCACCCCTTTGCTGCCAATCTAGACATCCCATGAATTGACATGTCATAATCAAAAGAGCTAATCTAAATCCCCCAGACAAGTAGCCTAACATATACACATGTACAATACCTACACACACCAATATACATCCACATAGATTATGTAAAACATAATAATACACACACTCATAGCTACATACTCTCACACACACACACACACACACACAAATGTAGTTGTGTTAAATCAAAATATGTACACAGGTACATTTAATGCATTTAATGAACACTTTTCACTGTATTGTAGTTGTTTTTATTCCATTTTGCATTGAATGTCAAGTAAGAATTGTTACACCCTAGAGGATTTCGCAAATTATCACACAATGCAACATAAAAAATTGTATGCAATCGATAGTTACTAACTCAAGCGTTTATTTCATGTTAAACAATAAAAAAAAAATCTATTTGTTATGATGTTGGTGGAGGTGGACAACTGGGGCAGGTCCCCGGCACAATAAACCCTGCTAAAAGAGAATACAGTTGTTATTTAATTATAATGCATTTTTTAAACACTGTTGCCTGCGAACACACACATACAATATTGGGCAGAAAAGGATCCCCTGCTGAAATTCTCCAAAGCCTCTTCAGATCTTTTGAGAAACACCCCTCCAGTCCTTAGGTCTACTGGGCTCATGCTATGCTCTGCTCCTCTCAGGGTGCTAATCTGAGAGTCATACCTTGGATTGGCCAGGGTAAGCCCAAACATCCTCAGGCTCTTGGAAATACACCTGGCCACCTGAATATCCCGACATGACAGCTTTTATTCTGGTTCATCTACCTCTGGGCATGCACAGAGTCATGCCAGGTCTCTTCACTCCTGCTGGGGTGTAGAGACCTGGCATGAATCTCCCTTATGCAGGGACCCTAGATGGGGACAATCCTCTTGACCATCTGGCATTTAAAGCAGAGTGCACTCTTCCGATGAGTCTGAAAAATAACTTTTCTTTGTATAGAAAGGCTCTTTTTGATCAAAAAGCCCTTAGAAATCCAACTGTGTCCATCTGACTAACATAAAAACTATGTGAATGGCTTTGAACCCTGCAGCTAGAATAATTCCATGCATGGCCTGAGGTTCTAAAAAATCCATTATACAACATATCTGATACTAACCATGGTTGATTCAGCTCTGCAGGTAAACCAGCACAAAAGACACACTTCTAATATACAGCCCATGCCGCATTATAGGAACCTAGAACATTCATATTGTAGTAGATATGGTGCTTTGGCTATTGTAGTTACTTAAATAAAGGTCTCACGAGGTCGCCCTGTCAGCCACATCAAGACAATTACAGAATCCGCCTGCTGTCAACTTAAAAGCATAGCGGGAATTACATGATTTATGTCACAGTAAGACATAGACAAGGTTGTCCAGGCATTTATTTTTAGCAAGCTGAACAATTGAAATGGTGTCTTTACAGGTTTCTGCTGGAGTTCTAAGACTAAGAGAGCAGAGAGGAGTTCTCACATCAGTGCACTGGCTATTTATGGTTCAATGGATTGGTCTTAAAGCACTTTTACTCTTTTAATAAATGGTTTAGAGCCAGAATATCTATAAATCTGTCATCTGTGTCGCAAACCATTCACCACTCAAGTCGACAGGGACTAGTTTGTCTAGTCTTCCAGCTGTTGAGACAAAGCCTAGTGACGCATCTTTAAGTTTCTACGCATGTCATCTCAGAACAAACAAGATCTGACATCTGCTCCATCTCTTATAAATCAAGACTAAAAACTTTTCTGTGTGCCACTGCTTTTTTATTAAATCTGAGCCTATTTTATTCTGCTCTGTAAACTGTACTATAGTGCTTAGATGTTTTTATCCATTTGTACGCCTCATGTAAAGCACTTTAACTTGCCTTTTTGCTTGAAAGGTGCTAAACAAATAAACTTGCCTCCTTTGATTATCAAATTCAAAAAATTCAAGAAATTAAATGAGGTAAACACTTTTAGTTCTCACTTTCCTGTAGTGTTCTCTAACTGAAAGGACAATCCACTGCACTGGAATGCTAAAACATAACTTTTATTTTTGTCAAATTAGTAATTGTTAAAATTTAGGTCTAGACAAAACCTAATCCTACTACTGATACCCAACTGGAAAAAAATTGGTTTTCAACCTTCTGACCAACTGACCAGCTGAAACAGTCATCCTTAGAAACTCGTGAATTTCATGCTTCGGTAGAACCCCTTTCTCTGTTTATGTGCACACATTTTCAGGGCAGCACACACAGGCTAAGACTGAACAGCAGCCTCCACCTCAGCTGCAGCAAACAGGGGGAGACAGAGTGCCTTGTGACCATTCATCACCACTAATAGGTCATAGTTTACAACCTGGCATTGGGAATACATCATCGGTCAGACATGGGGACCAGGGGAAAATGGAAGAAAAGGTGTGATGGTACAGTAAGAGTCTGGTGAGATTAGATTATGTGATGTTAGCCACATTCAAACTGGATACAAGAACATCTAAGAAGAACTGGCACACCTCTATTCTATTTTAGAAGCTGTCCTACCAAGGATTGGAAAACAAACTAGACAGATGTGGATGAAGTCTTTGGCAGCTAAGGTCTACACCAACTATGCTGAGCACCAGTAGGTGAGAAATATTTTAGTGTATGCACCAAACACACCAGGGTTTGCTTCAGGAAGAGCTTAAACATGAGTGACACATGGTCAAGCTCTTCCTGAAGCAAACCCATGGGAGCTTGGCTCTCTACAATATTTCTCACCTTCATCAGCCTCCGGCTTTGTTCAAAATGCTGCCCCTGTGTTTTCTCTGCTGTTGAATCAGCTGAATATGGCTTCATGAAATCCAAGCTTCCATTAAATGAATTCACTATATTCTTCTGTGTGATCTGTGTGACATACGTAATTTGTCTTCTGCTGTCCATCTGTCCATCTGACAATGCAAATCTGAGAACGTAAACTTCACAACAGCATGTGTCTGCAAACCAAACATTTTTATATGACTTCAAAATTGCCCGTTTCACTGCAAACCTCAGATGGAAGATCACAGAGGGATCCATCCTGGCAGGGGACCTTTTTTCCACACTGTGGATTAGAGATTCTCTGTGTTGATGATTGGCTGAGCCCAACTCCTATTGACATCCAGACAGGGTCCTGCCTGTCATTAAGGTTTAATAAGGCTCACCACATAGTTCCTCATTAATAGTTGCCCACAGGGCACACACAGGACCTTTGCATAGAAAGGGGAGAGAGCAAGTGAGCAGCAGAGAAGAGAGGGTGGGGTGACTTTAAAAGAGGGAGACGACACTTTCAATTGGCTCTACTGGTAGAATACTAATAAAGTGAGACACATGTAGGTACATGTACACACACTACATATTTGTAAGTCTATACCGTACTTCTCTGGGCTCTACTACACTGCGCAGAAGTCTTCTGCCTGTGAAATTCCAATTCAAACGCCAACCAATTACTTCAATTCAAAGGAACGAGTTTGAGACTCTCATTCTAAATATTTGAGCTGAGGGAGCGAGTGGAGTTCTGGGAGTAAACACATTCTCTGTGTAGGCCTGATAATGTCAGGGGTGTGTATGTGTGTGTGTGTCGTGCATGCACAGGACTTAGAAATAACTCAAACATTAAATCAAAGGAAAGAGTTGTAAATCTACCCCCTAGATACTCACTAACTGCTGAACTCTAAAAAACATCAACTGCACAGCTCCCGAAGCTAGCAGCACCAAAACTATTTTTGTTGATCGTGTTCATGTGCATGAATCTGCCAAGCCGGGTGTTTTCTAATCTGAAAAAAAACCCCAAAACAAATCTGATTGTTAACCAGCCCTCGCGCTGTCTCTGTTGTTTCAGCGTGAACAATTTATTTGTCTTTTATTACAAAAAAATGCTCAACACTCACCTGATGTAACCTCCAATATAAAACTTCGTGCTGTTGCATTACTGGAGAAGCTTTTTGGTGATGTACACTGAGAAACCGTCTCTGATTGTGGGGTGAAGGGGAGTGTTTTAGGTGTAAACACAGCATAGACATTAGACTTGAAGGGGAAGCACTTAAAAGGCTCTCCTGTTCAGACTCTGAGATCCGTGAAGGGTAAAAACATGTTAGGCAGCTGGAGTGTAATAAAGACAATTGAAGGTATGCACATGCCCCGTTGACATTCTGATGGGGGGGCAAAATCTGTTGAGCTGAGTAACTCTGTAGTGTTTTTTTTCCATCAGAAGTGGCTACACCTCCTGTGTTTCTGTTATGTATGAGAGCTACTGTTTCACAGACACAAGCTGGGGAATCAGCAAGGGAGGGTAAAGGGAGTTGGGCTTGTGAAAACATACACAAAGGTGAAGCTAAAAGACAATAAAACTGAGTGATAGATTAAATTATTTGTATTCCATAGACATTTTTTACATATTGGAAGGACCACTCTGGGTGACTGAGAGGAGGCCAAACTGCTGGAAAAGTAAAACGATATGTTTTGGCAAAAATGGTAAATTGTCACATAGTGAACACAGTTACCTCTTCCACAGAAAAGTTTCGGTTTGCTAAGTCCATACAGTAGTAAGATATATTTGAGTAACCGGCAACAGGAAACTGGATTAAAATGCAGACACATGTCAAATGTTTGTTAGTGGTTTTAAAAAAGACATTCAGTAAAGGTGCAGAGATTGGGATGGTGAATGGGCATGTAGCACATCTGACTTTCCTGCAATTAACATTCACACTTTCATTAACTGTTCTCACAATTTTTCTTTAACCTTTACCAGGTGTCTTTGTTGTCTAACCTTAACCATACCTTAACCATTTTTTTTTTTTTTT
>NTHP01000090.1:818528-861500 GCA_003416845.1 Oplegnathus fasciatus | reverse complement strand
ATTGATCACTGCAGCTTTAAAGATATAATCTTGAAGATTTTCATTTAAATAAATGTCTGTTAAGTCACTATCGCCGAATGAGGTAACACAATGGTGATTGAGCCTATGGCCCACTGATGAAAGCCCTTGTATTTGCAATATTACGACCCGGGTGTCGGTGGCAACTTTCCAGGAAAAATCACACGCGGCGCACAGTTTGGCTTGTAACAAGGCTTTTAACACAACAGACTCGCTGTTCAACTCACCTGTGTGTGAAGCGGCGTACTGTTTTTTTCCAGTCTCTGCTAGCGTTGCGAGTTACTATGGCTGAACAAACAAAGAAAAGAGCGATGACTGCTCACGATGAAACATTGAAACTGAAACTGAAGTGAGGTCCAAAAACACACCTGCAATTACGATTATCGTCACAAGTGCCGCGAAAGACAACAAAATGAAAATCTTCGAGATTATAACTTTAAAGACAGGGAGCGTTGTTTGATTGACAGAAGCCTCAGCCTATCACCACCCGCCTATTACACAAAGTAGTAAACCCACATACAGCCTATAATGGCTACATCTGTTGTTGTCGAGTTGCAAAATGCTTACAAAGCAGTGTTGACTCAGTGTGTCTGTACTGTATGTACATAGAATATGACATGCAACAAGACAGCATCACATACAGTTCAAACAGGAGTACATACCACTGCATATTCTAGGCTGATGCTTCTCTTTCTCCTCCACCTCTACAGCAGTCTCCCCTCCGACCCCCTGCTTTTTTTGTCTGGAAAAAAAAATCTAAAAACAAAACAAATTCTGACAGGGACATATTACACGCTATTGAAAAAAGACAAATAAATGCCTGTAAATAAATAAATAACCCGCCCCGAGACTGTCTTTAATGCATGGGGCTTTAGTTTATTCAGAAGACAAACAATAGATATAACATTGTCAGACGGAGTTGAGACCGGAGCAACAGAGTGTGTGGGTGTGTGTGAATGACAAACCAGAAAGTGCTTGTTTTTAAAATGTCCCCTCCATCTCACAAACTGAGTAAAATACAGTGCAATGCCAGTTCTGCTGACAATATATGGACATCACATTTTGAGCAGGACACAAAGAGCAGATGAGTGAAATGTCACGCACATAGCTCACATGGAAAAGGCCAACACTGTTTCACCGCACTTTTCTTCTTTCTCCCTCATAAGAGCGCCATTCAAAAAGGTCCTTTTGACAATATAAACTGTGTTCCTCCTTAACCTTGCATTGACTGCCATATTATTTAGACTCATCAAGAGGTTTTATTCCTCTCGCTCTGCCTTGATCTGTCTTTCAAATATCCCTCTGACGCTGTTTATTCTTTAATTTAAAAGAATTCTGTTATTATATTTCTAATTATGGAGAAGTTTGTATGAATAAAAAAAAACTGAACAAATTTAAATCTCTCCATTAAATCTGTAGCCACACGGTGAGGACCTCTCAATCGATATTTTCTTCTCCCTATCAGTTCCAGGCGAGTGAGCATGGTAGTGGCATACTATTAGGTTATTACAAAAGCAAATCAGTCAGCAGAATTAATTTTCTTGAAAAATATGAGTCAGGCTAAAGGGAATTAATAACCGTTGCAGGGCAAGATGCTAAATTTTCATCACTTTTCCCCAGCCATTTCTACATGTGAGTACAAAATCTGTCTGCTTTGATGATGGCTGGCTGTTGTTTATCGTGAGAAATGTTCTGTTCAGTGTGCATTACAATGAGAGCAAAATTGCCAACATAAATTCTCTTGGAAGTGATAAGTATGCATTCTACTAGAAGGAAAAAAAATCTAAAATGTTTAAACGGAAACGTATGCTTTTCTATTGCATGTTCACCGCTCATGAAAGATGATTCCCTCATACATTTGTCATTTAGCTTCAGAAATCTGCTCTGCGCCGTTGTGTGTGGGGATTTTGTTTTGAGTGTGCATGTGTACTGTAAACCATTTATGTGCTTGATCAAGATGAATGTCTTTATCTATCTTCTATCTACAAAGACAGGGGGCGATCAAGCATGGAGTTGTGATGTGTAGAGCGATGAAAGGCTTGTGTGCTCTTCAGGGTGCAGTGGCACGAGAGAGACGGGAGAAGCTGTGGGTTTAAAGTAACTGGAATGGCACAGACAAAGCACAAAGTGTTTGGTTAGGAAAACATCTCAACCATTCACAGAAGCCGTCCTTCTCTACTTTCAAAAATGGCACGGTGGCAGCGTGTTCTGGGGTCTAATTCTGAATCTTTGTTTATTCAGCTGACAAGCACTAAAATGGGCACTGGAAACACACTCCTTGAAAAATTCAGTGTTGGTTCTCAACTGTCAGGTGACAATAAATGCTGTAAATATTCAGCACTGTTTTATTTGCTTTATTTTTACACACTAGGATATTAGTAAATATTCATAAACTCTCCTTTCACCACATTCCGAGAATTACCTGAAGCTCAGTGGTTGTTTCAGTGATATAATCCCTCGAGAACAAGTTGATTTTTAAGATTGGGCTAATTTTATTAAAGGATGAAGCTTGTATTATTCTATATTTTCATTGTCAGCAAATCACATGAAAAGACCAAAACCAACAATGGCTTAATCTATCTACTTGCTGACTTCTGAAAACCTAAATCTTTCAAACTGGTCATAAATATATAGCAGAATTAAAGACAATAGGCTGCTCAAAGAGATTTCTTGGGGACTATTTTCAGCCATGGATTAATCTAATGAAGGAACATGTCATTCAGTGCATTTGGCTCATTTATGTTAATTCAGTAGTTTCTGGACAGCAATGGAGGTTTATGGCACAGACGAGCGACCTATATCAGGCTTTGGCTACACAGGAAATACTTGTTAGTGGGCTCAGTTCATTGTTAGTTTTGGCCATTTCATTGGACTTATTGAAAAAATATAGAATATCACAAGCCTTATTCTTTAAGTATAATCTGGATTGATGCACATGTGGATAAGACATGAGTATTACATATATGTTTACGGCATGTATTTGAAAATGGAAAAAAAAACCCCGTAATTCCAGACACATGTACAGAGAATATGCTAAAACATGCAGAGAAATAGAAACAATTAAGATCAAGACAGCCTGACTTGTACTTTCCTACGCTGTGTTCAGTGGAAGTAGAGTAATCTATCTAATGGGTCTTATCTTATCTATGGGGAAAGTAATTGAGGTCAGATTGTGTAGTGCAGTCAACATTTCCACTTATGCAAGTGTCCTCGCTTTTTCTAACTTCAAACACTGACTATCAGACTGTGAAACAGAGTAGAAAGTACTGTACCTGAGGTCAAAAACATTAACAGAATGGGAATATTACTATGCAAGCTGCATAGGTAACTAATGTTTAGGCTTCGGGGATACTACAGGGCTTTCTGATTAAATGTGCTCATGCGTTCTGTCCCTATTTCCATCATACAGATGAGGACTGAGGTAATAAGAATGCAACGCCATGCTCTTGCTGATACGGTGGATAGTGTGAGTGGGACAACAGCAAATTTGCATACAACAGTTGCAGGTGTTGTCATATGCTTAACTTCACTTTACCACCACTGCAGAGTCATGCAAAAATATTCCTTATGTCTGGATCAAAGAATCACACCCCGAAACTAAAAGGGACACTTTCTTCCTCCCTCACTCATGGGAATTCTTTGTCTTTCGTGTCTTTCACTATAGCTGTTGCATATTTCCTGAACCCAGACACCTAACTGGGAAAAGATTTAATGACCGCATTTACATACATGCAGTCTGTATTGATCCGCCTCAGACCCTATGCGGTCAGCAGATTCTGAATCACCACCATCAACATTAATGTCATAACATGCCAGTTTTAGAGACAGGCCTGTAATGGCACCACAAACAACTTTAATAGCACACTTAGCTTTTAGCTATTGTGCATACAAAACAATCTGGAGTGTTGTCATCAGCTTGCATGGCTTTATATGTGAATCTTATATAGTGGTTTAAGAATTTTTATTTGCTGAGGTTAGGTTTGTTGTGCTGGATGTAATTTACAAATTGCATACTGATTATGGGAAAGAAAATGTCCACTGGTATCAGTCAATATGAATTTTTGCTGCTTTTGAAGTTAATTGTCTTTTCTTACCCCATAAAAATTTAAATATGTTATGGAGCCGAGCTCCCCTTAAAGCTTCAGAAAATCAAATTAATCACTACTATGTGAGAATTAGAGTTTACGGCGAAGCCAATAGAGGTGAACCATGTCTGTAATTGCCATATAATACCGCAGCATGACTAGTTGGAAGTGAAATGTGAAAACTGCCTTGCCATCATTTTCTCCCTCATATATGTGATTTCATGCAAATGTTCTAAACAAAGGCTCAGTTTTTTTAATGACTTTTTATGCAACATTTCACTATTAGAGATAGGAGGTGGCCAGTACCTTAAGGGCCTTAATATCACGTAAAGGCTCAAAGGTAGAAAATGTTATATATACAGTATATGTATACAAAATATTTGATGCTGATGTACTGCATACACAATGTTTATGTCAGGGAAATAAAGTAGTTAATGGCTCTTGACTGTAGAAATAAATTGCTGTTGTTCATCTTAAAGCCTATACCATAAGCACATTACAAAAAAGGGAGAAAAAAACCAAACATATTTGCCTATTTACCCCTGGTAATAGTTAACCAGATAGTTGGGCAGGGTTTTGACATCCCTCCCTGAATCTTCCACCACAGAAGTTGAAATAAAATACATTTGGGTTGTGGTACTCAAAGCATCAAACAATTACATTTAAAAAACTCATTAGCAGTGTCTTGTCACAGAACAATGTCCCTGTTATTCACCTTCCTGTTAATAGAAATCACCATTAACACGGAGAGCAGTTGATGGCCATACTTTGGAGAGACTGTTCACAGTGAGGTCTGTGGATCACCTGAGTAATAAGGTTTGTTTCTGACAAGACAAAACAAAAGGAAGAGAAACTGTGACATTTTTCTGTGCTTTTTAGTACCAAAAAATAAATTTCATTTAGCTCCATTGTATTGGGACAGTGGCAGAAGTGTCAGCAATGGAGACTCAAAGACTTGACTCAAATTGACTTTGCTAGATTAGGTGTACATTGCGAGAAAAAACACAAGTGAGAAAATATAATTTTGTTTTGTGAACTACGTGACCTGACCCTTTGATGGTGCTGACATGTTGTGTTTCAGCAAAAAAAAAATCCAAGCAGATTTCAAATTTTCTCAATTAAAGTTGTAAAGCCAAAAAAATCTTAAAGAATGGCAACATGTGCAAAAACATCTTATTTCTCTCTCTTTCATGCATTTATTATGTCCATTCCTCTTGGGAACGCCTCGTGCAGTGTGGCTGTTTAGTCAGTAGCGTACATTTTAAAAAATCTCTCCATCTCTCCTCCAGTCAATCTATCAGGTTGCCCGCTCATGTCAGGCTGTCGCGTGGCAGCGGACTCGTGAATGACTGATCGCCGTCTGAGGTGCGTAGAGAGGGAGGTGCTGCCAAAAAAGACCCCTCCGTGGCAAAGGCAGTAGTCGTGCATGTCAATCAGAGCTCCCCATGACCTTGTGTCAAATCAAACAGCTCCACTGCTGTAACACAGAGGACACGCACTGGAGGCCTTTTCACCACAGCGGTCAGCAAAGAGTAGTTTTTCCTACAATGGACTAGAGGCGAGGGGTCCAATTCCTTTTAACACACACATCACTGTTATTTCACGTTATACATAGATAAAGCTTTCTATCCACAAATCAAGAACACCTATACCCATTTATTTAATCAATTCAACATTGAAGTTATGGCTTTAGTGTTCTACCCTGATAGCAGTAATTAGCTGTCATGACCACACATTTAGCTGTATTTTCCCTGTTCAAAACCTGTCTCCAGGGGGACAATTTTGATTTAGCCAGCACAAGAATAACTTCATACATTACACATTTAGTTTTGGTTGTTCCAACCATGAATTTTGATTGGATGAGAGACATTACAGTTGTGTGTACAGTAAAACTGCTGTATAGCACAGGTACAGTATGACTACTTGAGTATTATCACTTTGCTTTGTTTAAATTTATGTGACAAAATCTGTAACACTTGTGCTTGCTAATCATTTCTGTTGCTACCAAGACAACTCATTTAACATTACCCTCTGTGGAAAACAAGGCTTTGGATGTCATTTCTAATGTTGTGTGAGCCTTTTAGAACTACTTCTAACATTGTTGTAACTGCACAGTCAGTGTCGGTCAGACTCGGAGCTGGATGATCTTAAGCGCTTTCAGATACATTTTGACAATAAGCCAGAATTGACTGTCAGACATACCGGCTGTTGTGGAGGACCGCACAACAATGTTGCTTAGCAACAAGGAACATTTTTTTAACAAAAATACATTTTTCCAAACAAACTCAAATAAAAAATATGAGTGTAATGTTACAGTATACTGTGGAATTGGCAGTGATGTATATAACATTCCTTTTTATAATGCTTATTGCTTATAATGTTTAGAAATATACACTTTCTAAACACACAAAACACAAGAGAAAGTTTAGTTCAGACACTTTCGGGGCCCTTTCTCAACTTGAGGCCCCAGGTGATCAGCACAGCTATCCCCCCTCCACCACTAGACCCTATAGGCCCACAGCACACGGCAGCATCCAGACTGAAGCACTTTGTTTGGGATCAGATTTAAGAAACCAACATGGGTAAAATATAAGGTCAACTGCTCCCTTTGCTTCCCTTCACATGCTCACTTCATCAGACACAGGCCATACGAGACGATATGACAGCCTCGTCTTCTCTCCAACACATTTAGATTAGAACACACACACACACACAAACAAACACACAGCAGTTACCAAAGGACATCAGAGTGATATATAATGTGTGATTCTATCTCAAGATTATATTTCACAGATATTGAACAATACAGATTTGTCAAAAGCAGACATGTCTGGACGTTATGTTACGTAATGAGACATTCAGTTGAGTTAAAAGACGTACAACTGATTTTTATGTATAAAAAACAAATCCCATCTTTTCAGATGTTAGCATGCTTGTTTCAGTGTCAAGTCAAGTTTATAGGCAAAACGTGCTGTATGTGTCACAATGGGCCTTTTACTGTAACAGCTAGAAGACAGGACTCAAAGATGGGAGAGCGCTGAGCAATAATTAGGATCGATGGTAACATAGAGTGTCATCAGCAAAGATGTGAATGGGTTCCCAAGCAGGAGCACATACATAAAGAAAAGAACTGGAACAAGTGCAGAGTCTTGAGGGGATGCCTTGCATTCAAATTTGGCGACACACATTAAACGGCTTTTCGTAAGAAACACTGTGATATATTGATTAGATACCACCTAAAATATGAGAGCTCAAGGAACTTCTATGTAGTTTTTCAAGATAATCAAGTAAAATGTAATGGTTGACCAGGCTGAAGGCTGTGCAGATCGAGGAGAGTTAAAACAGAGGTTGAGCTAGAGTCAGTGGCACAAAGTAGATGAGTTTATTGACACTTTTGTTCACGATAAATCACTTGTTTAAAAAATGTGCCTGAAACAATTGTGTAAGATAAAGTCGATTACATCCCCACATTAGAACAATAATGTAACTTGATTAAAGAGCATTTCTTAGGAAGCTACATTGATTGTTGTTGAAAAAGAAGAGCGTGGCTGTGAAACTAAATCAATAAATAGAGCAAATTACAGAACTCTAAAATGTCTCTCGAGCAGCATTAAAGTCTTACACTTCCCAAAACGTGAACCAGTTTCAATGATAGATCCGCGATGATTAACACTGAAGTCCTTTTATTGCTAAGACCTTGATTGGTAGCCACATTTTTTTTCCTGATAAAACTTTCTGAAAGGAAAATAAAACGTAAGCTCACTTTATGGCATCTCAGGTTAGACTGGTGTGCTCAACAGGCTTGTGCTCTTTTGCTCCTTTCAGTATGTTCAACAGTGCAATTATTCTGAGATTGATACACAAATATCTTTCAAATTCAGGCATACAGCCTTGAATTATTGCTATTGAATGATGTGTTCACAGATTTGCATTGAACCCTCCAACTTCCTGAGAAATAGCAGAATTCACACAAAGTACTTGGGTTTACTTATGGCATATGTGTTCCTGATACAGTATGCACACGCTTAATGCAGTTTCAGAGTATGGTGGAATATTGCACTTTCTCTATTTGTGAGCTGTGGCTCTAGAATTGTGTTATGAACACAAAATGCTGATATTTCCTCCTCACACATTCTTAAGATCTCAGTGAAATAGACTGGTATGCAATAAATTGCCTCTGCGTTACGAACAAGCCCTTCCCCTCACACACACACACATACACAGTGTAATGCAATGCCTTTGTAATATTACATGACTAGAGAAACTCTCTTTGGGAAAATAACTGGATTTTACCCCCAATATAATGTCTCGGAGAGGCATAGAGAAAGATTAATGTGGTAAATATGAAAGACTATTTTTAGCTCTCCTGGACTGCTTAGCATTGAGTCAGTCTGGTTGCTGCTCCACAGCGTATGGCAAACTAACATTAAATCTGATGAGGAGAATCATACTTCTGTTATGTCTCCATTGACTATGGGACTTTTTGATTGTCTTATTTCTCTCTCATTTCCTCTCAGTGGGTTTCAAAGCGTCGCTTCAAACTGTGATGTTGCGCCTCAGCGTTGTTTAGGTCAATGGATGGATGTGAAGGAGCTGCAGTGACATAGAATCTGCAGATAGTTTCAACTGGCAGGGTTTCTTTGAAGGAGATCCCACTGCCTGCAAGAAGATAGGATCAAATCAGCACAGATTATCAGGTCGTGGTACTTTACAACCCCTGCTGGGGGACTGTGATCTAGCTGTGGGCTACGGGAGTCTCAGTGATATCTGAAAGTCTTTTCTACTCACATGCTGCAGAAGATGAACAGAGAGATCGGAGCTGATATACTTCAGATGTCTGTCAAATGGGCGAGATAGCTGGGCTTGCCTGTAGCCTGAGCAAAACTCTGAGACAATGTTGCGTGATATGACTTGTTGTATTGATTTGTGGACAACAATGTTTCATTGACATGTGGGCAAAAAGCTTCATTTATCAAGAAATCTTCACATCTTTGCATGGTATATGCATACTCATGCATTGATTTGTCACTGTTGTTTGCATAAAGTGTATATATACATTTGTATATATATATATATATATATATATATACACACACACACAAATGTATATAGTGTATATATAAAAAAAATTTCTTTGCTATTTAACATTAAATACTGATAAATACTGTAGTCTGGGCTATAAAAATATAAAGTTTTAGTTTATTTTATGATGTTTAAAAGCACTTAAGTGATTGTGAATTATAACTATGACCAACATGTTGTGCTGTACTGGCTTTTCCTTGTTTGTCATTGTTTATATCATACTCAAGTCGAGACAATTTTATTCAGCCCAATATTACAAACCACAAATTTGCTTCAAGGAGCTTTACAATCTATACAGCACACAACACCCTCTTTCCTTAGACCCTTGATTTGGATATGCCCCCAAAAAACACTTTAACTGGGAAAAAATGGATGAAACCTCAGGAAGAGCAACAGAGGAGGGATCCCTCTCCCAAGACGGACAGACATGCAATGGATGTTGTGTGTACAGAATAGACCAACATTGTAAGATTACAGTATGGACAATAGATTGTAAACATATATGAAGAATATGGATCCGGGATGATGTCTAGCAACTTCCACGTGCAACCAAACAGATCAAACCTGAGCCACTTGATCTCCTCTCCACCATAGAGACCTGACGAGACGACAGACTACACAGACAGACAAGAGGCAAAGCTCAAGCACACCATTCACACAGATAGGAGAAAGGAAATAAGCACACAGAAGGAGAGAGAGACAAGGACAACATGCAGACAAGGAGAGACAGAGACAAGAGGAGAGGCTGAATCTCCTGGAGGACAAAGATCCACATTCAAAACATCTGGAAGAAAGGTCCCAGAACGGCCAATGGTCCAGCGCAGAAGCCTGAGTGAAAAGAGAGAGGGCTGACCTTCCTGAACATTTTGAGAAATGGTGGAAACGCTCAATAGACTGCTGGAGATTGCAACAAAAACAGGAAAATGAAGAATACACACAGCATGACAGATACAACATTCAGAAAGCAAATGAAACCACTTTAAAGTTTAACACAACTCTTTACTTCTCACAGCTCTTAATTTCTCTGTTTAAGAAGAACTGCCTCTTTTCTACAACTTTATAGATACCAGTAGGAAAAAATAGTGACAGCTCCTCTTAACCCAGAACTTCAATACATTGAAGCACCACGTTTAAATGCACTGGAAAAAGTGATTGCAAGTAGAAGGTAGTGTCTTGAAATCCACATAGTAAAACACGGATGATGCACTATTGATTTGGGCCTCTGGTTGCTCTTCTTTGATCTCTCAAAACTGAGAGGGGTATGTCTGGCAGGTGTGTGATTTTAACCTAAGGCCTGCAGCTCACTTTGACATAGCTAAGAAAATACTCCAGTACAACTATAGATAGATCTGTTGGAATCTAATAAAGCTACACAGAAGAGCTGCAGTGAAGCTCCAGGTTGCTTTTGCTCCACTTGGTATGAGCTTCAGTGTCTTGTTTTAGTCTATCATGATATCTGAGGTATTTACTAATGCTTGTTAATGGCAGCCCTGTTTTTATTTGTCCTCTAGGGCAAAATTGCCTTTCTTGCTAGTGTGTGACTGAACCTCCCCTCGTTTACTGCTAATTGTGCTTATACAGTTTTAAGACTTGATGGAAAATAATTAAATGTAAATGTTATTTTAGCTTATGTATGTAGGCAAACGTTGGTTAGAGTTATGTTTCTGTTGAGGTGAGTGTTTTATGAATTGGTAACTCTTTATATTCATGGTGTGTGTTGTTTTAATGTATTTTTATCCACCATGAAAACTTGCCTGCAGGGATAAATAAAGTTTATTGGATTGAATTAAATTGAATTGAAATGGCCTTGCAATGGCTAGAGTGAACTTTCAATGAGTCAAAGCCCCCCCCCCTAATTTGACACACTGCACAGACAAATCCTTTATTAAATTAAAGGAAAGTGATGGAGTTGGTGTGTAGTGTTGTGCTGTAAGGAAACAATATTGCTTGTTTCTGGTTCTTGGCAAGCTTTGTTTAAGGGTTTGTTGTAAAATGCCTAAAAGTCCCTCACCCTTTTTTCTACACTTATGCTTTTATTACATTTATATAATTTATTTTTTATGTTTTTGTATTTTTTCCATTAAATCTGTCAGTTTCTTGGAAGAACTTACCCTCTCACCAGTGTCTGCATCATATCCTCAACCTCAGGCTTACCCTTCGCTTGTGCCACTGGCTACTTCTTTACTTGTGTAACCTTGTTTGTGCGCCATTTTCTTGCCTTGGTTGTATTTTGTAAAAGTCATATATAATTTTTTTTTTTTTTATTAGAGTGAATATATTTTCTTTTAGATTGGTTAGAGAGGTTTTCGTTTCTTTTACTTGAATCTGTCCTGAAAGTGGCTACCTCACGCCTGCCACACTTGCCCCACAAATATGTATGTACTCATCTTCCTGGTGTCATTTTTGAATAAAGAGAATGTGAGATTATATTATGTCAACTTTTTTAACATTGCTTCTAGACTTCTTTGTCTAGAACTGTAGCCACCCACAAGGAGTGCAATGCAGAGGAAACAAGTTGCCGTTGTCTATTACACCTCTGGCTTCCTATGCCATCTTAAGAGAAATAGTTTTTGGTGTAAGGAGATCGTATGAATAACTTATGCTCTCCATAGTGCTGATTTGGGATCAGCTTTGAAGCAGCTCTCTCCTACAGTGTATTGTTTGAAAATGAGGAGTTGTCCAAGCTGCTGATATGTGATCAGCTTTGAAGCAGCTTCTACCCGCAGTCTTCAATTTGGAAATGAGGAATTGTCCATGGTGCTGATTAGGAATCAGCTTTGAAGCAGCTCATGCCTACAGTCTACTGTTAGGAAATGAGGAGTTCTCCAGGGAGATGACTTGGGACCAGCCTTGAAGCAGCTCTCTGTCACAGTATTCCAATTGGAAATGAGGAGTTGTCCAGGGTGCTGATTTGGGATCTGCTTTGAAGCAGCTCATTCCTACAGTCTACTGTTTGCAAATGAGGAGTTGTCCGTGGTGCTGATTTGGGCAGAAGGCAAAACAGCAGCTCACAACATTTTTTAACCCACTGAGCCCTTTATAACAAGACTATCTGACAGTTACAATGTGCAATGCAAATAGCTGCTCTGTGCTGTACATGTAATAATGCCAAGTTGATTTATATTGTAGAGCTATGAGGAAGAGGTGTTTTAAGCCAGCTGGTTCCAAACACAGAAAATAGGAAGGAATTGGATCTCTTTCAAGTGGTTGCACTGGGCAAAAGCAATATTGGAAGTGTGAGCATGGTTAGAATCATGAGAGGAGATGGCTATAATACACAATAGCAACTGTGGCAGGGAAACATCTCTTTATTGGGAGAAAATAGATTGACTAGTGCCTTCCTTTAAAATCATTTCCACATGGGAGATAGAGTGTAGTACTAGTGAAGTGTCCTGGTAACAATACCGTTACCATCTATGGACCTTCCATGGCCCCTCACCTCTCTCTCTCTCTCTCACTCTCTCTCTCTCTCTCTCTCCCCCTTGCTCTCTCTCTCACTGCCCTGTATTGATCTGCTGCTGGTTGTGTCTTACAGTACTATATCCACAGATATTTATGTTTGTAGCTGCTGGTCTCCGGTTCCCATTATAGGCCTGAGCGATAGGCACGGGGAGTGTTTCAGCACCTCGCTGCTGAGGAAAAATGTAATATTCAAGAGACATGTCCTTAGTCAGCACTTCCACCCCAAGAGCTGGCTATGTAAAATGACCAGGGACAGCAAGTATACTGGAGCATGAGCTACAAGGGAAAAGATGATTACAGGACAAAACTTTTGCTCAAATACGTACACCAAATCAATTCAAATCTGTTCTTTCAGACAGTGTCAATTTGAGTGACAATTGATTTTCAACAAAAACGCGTTTCAGGTATGACTAAATGTATGAAAACCCTTCATGCTGACAGACTCTTCAAAGGTCAGGCACGAGACAAATGAATTTGAACACCTAATGCATAACAGCTGTGACTTTGAAGGGAAATATAGCAGCGTGGAAAGCTATATCAGGTTAAATGCCCATTAGCAGTTTTCATCAGCTCGAAAAGCGATGCGGAAATCAACACTTAGATGCCATCAAACCAACTTGAGGCTAACAGAGTATATAGGCAAATCACTGACACGCGTAACTCGCAGCAGCATCAGTCAACAAACTGACGAAATAACTGATTATATCAAGGGAAAATCTCGAAAATCATAGCAACATATGCCAAACACAGACAAAATGTGTCAACAATGAGACAGTGGTCATAAGATAAAAGTGACCATCCAACAAGCAACACAATGGACATGATGTTTGGGTTTCCTAAATGCTACTGACTGACAAGGTGATTACCTCATGATTTTTTTTTTTTAGAAAATAATGTAAATGCTAACAGGATGATTATGTGAAATCCTTTCAATTAATATGAAATCAATTGCCCATTCCATACAGTTTCTACATGCACACCCCCCCCCCCCCCCCCCNCCCCCCCCCGACTGAGCCTCTGAGAGACTCCAGCTGGTTGTGATGGCGGGTAATCTGCGGCAGAAACCTCTCCCTCCCTCTTTGTATCAGTCTCTCTTCCTCAGTCACATTCTTTTCCCTTGTCCCTCACTGCATATTTCTCAGAGACACGCACACACACGCACGCACGCGCTGTGGTTAGCAGGTGAACCACTTCAAGGAAGCAGGCATACTTGACATTTTCACCTTCTCAAATACCCAAAGAAAATCCATCTGAATGCCACCTCCAGACTTCATCACAGTCCATTGTGGGCAAGGATTTTTTCATTTCCTCTTACAGTTGTTTTCTACCACTCATGCCGGTAATAAAAAATGGTACGGCCTTTCTCTGCTGCAGCTGAAAACCATGGTGGCCCCTCTCACTCTTTGCACTGATGAGAATCAATGATTCAACGAATTACATACAACACCGCACAGAAAATCACAATCTACACTTTTGTAGAGACTTACCACTGAGGGGGTAAACGTCGAGGAATGCAAGTAAACAAGAAAATAGAATTTGAAAACAAGGCAGAAAGTGGACTGTAGCAATCTGCTTTTTGCCCAAGCCGTACGTGCCTTTAGCTCTGAAAGTTATGGATTCAGTTTATGTTTCAGCACTCTCTCTTTTTGTTCTCTTTCAGAATACAAACAAATGCGTACAAATTATTTTGAGTCTGTCGACTGTAATTGCAGTGGTTGTAATGATGCACAAATGCACAGTGCTGATGCCATCATGCCGAAACCATCAATGTGTGCTTTAGTGTGAAGCCACTACAGCACTTATCTCTGCCTTCACACATGTTCTTTTAGGCTGACAGACACACATCTTTGTGCCATCCAGTAAATTTACAGTGTATGTAGAAGTGTCAGAGAGGATATGGTCTGTCACAGGAGCGAGGTCAGAAGAAAGTGCTTCTCTATTACTTTTCATTTCTAATGGTGGCTCCGATAATCGCCATACTACTCTCTCTCTTTCCCTCCATCACATCAGTCTCTGTCTCTCTCTCTCTCTCTTTCCCTCTCTTCACCTCTTCATTTGTAGGTTCCCTCCATCACCACCAGGGGCTTTCCACACCGCGCCGTGCCGAGAGCGGCTTGGCCGTCCCTCTCCCTGCGCTTCTCGGAAAGGAGACTCCAGACGCGCAGCGCGGTGGCGGACAGGACGCACGGAGCGTCTGTCCCTCAGATTTTTTTTTATCACACGAGGGATCGTATACCTTTCGCTCCGGGAGAAGAAGCGGCAAGTTGAGTTGCCGTCACCGCATCCCTCTGCAACTTGTCAAGGCAAAGGCATTTGTTTCCGCCTCACGACAGCAAAGGTAGGACTTTGGGGGTGTTTTAATTCAACGGGAAAGTTCACTGTGCCGTGGCGTGGTCTTGCAACATACAACTCCGCTGGACTTGCGTTCTGCCTTTCGACATTGCACTGTAGGAGTTTTGTGCGCAGTGCATTAGAGGGAAATTGAACGAATGCGTACACAATGATTTTTGTGTGCTTGTATTTGTGTGCGTGCGTGTGCGCGCACGGAGAGACGGAATGAAGGCTTTTGCATTTTATTGAACCTTTTCCATCTCCACTTCAAAGCTGAACATCACCACCTAACTTGTTGCCACTTGTAACACAATTAACGGCGGGTTAGCGCAGACGGTAATGAGCGCTGCGCAGGAGAGCAGTCGTGATTCCGATCATATGAAACGATTTAGACAGGAAACGGGCTAATTGTAACGATTTACAGCGAAGTAGGGAATGGTGTCCGACGGGTGACACAAGCCGTGATGTGACTGCACATTCATAACTGCGTCGCACACATTCATTGTCGCACAAATTTCAGTAAAAAAAACCCCTCCACAGTAAGAGCAGTTGTAGGGTGGGCATGCATTTCGTGTGGCAAGGCTGTTAAAAAAAAAAAATTTAATCCTCCCGTGTGAAGAATTTGCAGCCACCTGTACTCAAGAGTGTAAACGTGTGTAAATATGCAGCCCAGCTTAATTGTAGCAACAACACTGCCGACTTGCATAAATGAAATTACAGAGGTGTAAAATGACTGCACACACCTCCTGCACAGTGGGATGCGTTTCCGAGGACTGCAGCCACTTGATGCGCCAACAGGATGCATTTGGAGAAGTTGGATGTGTGCCACTGTGCACTGAAGCCACGCTGTTGAATGACTTCAATGCAGACTTACAAGCTTACTACCATCAAAACAGTTTTTTTTTTAGTTTTTTTTTTTAATCAAGAAACAAAACATTGAATTGGCGTGTATCCGGCTTTGCGATATTCCTGCGCAGTTGTTGTAGATGAAAGTCAATGACGGCCGCTTCTTTCTCTTTTTGTAAATTATGCTTATCACTCCTTGTGCACATATTCATAATGCCATCAATTACTTTAGGTTTAGTCATTTATATTTAATATTTTAATCACGCGTAATCTTCAGGTGGATCTAATGGGTATCCACTGATCAAATTGTTAAACACATTCTGCTGGACAAGATCCAAAAATTTGTGCAAATGCTTCTTTCAGCCGTTAGTGTGCCTTCTCTCCTTCTCAATTCACAACCTTTCATTTGTAGCCTACAATTTCTTTTCAAGCTGATTTATGTACAGTAGCACCCTAATTATTTGCAGGCATGACATTTAGATTTACTTCAATATCTGCTGACATTTGTGTAAGTCATGAAACAGGCACTGATGAGACACACAAACATCTCTCAATGGAGAAAAGGCTTCATTGTGTTGTGATTAAGCTTTCCGCTATCTCAAAGACACTGTGCTGCCAGACATACATCACAACTACAAGATTGATCTAATTCCTTTCATCCCAATGTAATATTTGTTTTGTGGGGAGGCAGACCCTTCATCTCTGTGGTATCTGGATGAAATACAACCTATTCCCAACAGTAGGACGCGTGTGTGTGTGTGTGTTTGTGTGTGTGCTTCATATTGCAGAATATGATTTGTGACTGTGGGGTTACTGTACACTTTAAGCTTGGATATTACTGAGTGACCTTGGCTTAGGTTATAAATGCTCAAGTTTACTCCTTCAGGGTGTCTGCATTCTTGACCGTGTGTATCGGCGTGTACATGCACACCTGTGTTTGTGTGTGTGTACATGGGGAAATGTGTGTGTGTGTGTGTGTGTGCGACACCGCCGGCATGCCTCCGTTTATCATTTATCCTCAGCTAATTGGTGTTTGGGAAAGTGAGAGAAATGCCTCTAGTCCCAATAGCCAATCAATGACTTTAATTTTCCAATTAGATGCTGATCTGTACAGGAATCTGTCAAAGAGACAGGACCTCTGGGTGAGGACCGCGACCTTTATTGACCCTGTGTTTGGAAAATTGATTTTTGCAGATTACAGTATTGGATGAAAATTGGTTGGTGTAGAGATCAGCAAAACTTCAGGCAGATTTAAGGCAGAATTCATGCTTTAAAGTTCTGTGACAGTCTCCCCAAGAATGCATTGTTCTTATCTTTATTTATATTTTTACTCCCATAAACAATCTAATCAAGGTAATGAAATGATAAGTTAGGATGATTTACTTACGGTATATATTGTTTTTGTGAAGTAAAAATATCTTCAGACATGGTGTGCAAAACCTTCCTCGACCGTTTACAGTTTAACAGTTAAGAAATTCAAGTTTTCAGTCATTATTTTAAACATTAATCAGGGTGCTTTATAGATTTAAGCCATTCTGAAATAACATTTCCAAATCTGGTGAAATGTCTGTAACATTGTGCAGATGCCTCAGAGTGGGGTGGTCTTTTATTGTAATTTCTTCTTTAATTACTAAACCCATCTTACCTACAGCCACAGTAGGCATTGTGGTTTTTGTTACAAGGCTCTGTAAACATTTTTTAAGATCTCTCCAAGCTGACTGACAGATGTGCACGGACACACGTGTGCGCACACGCACAATACACTCATTTCTTAACTGCTAGGTGCTACAGAATACAAAACCTTTCCTCTGCAAGACAAAAAAGGAAAAGGAATAAATTCACCCACCTTACTGTCCATTACAGAGGCGTATCTGCTTTGTATCCTGGACTCCTCATTTATTCAGCCGGTGGTCTAACCAGCGTGTACATTACAAGGGCCATGTAGCAGTAACCCAGATGGCAGAATGGGCTGATTGTGATTTATGTACCAAAAGTGAATGCATTACTGTGAGCTTCTGGAGTCAGTGCCAATTCCAGGCAGGCATTTTCACACAGTTTTCAACACACACACACGCAGACCCACACAAATCATACATACACAAAAATAGAAGCGTACTCGCATACAAAACTTTGTTAGTACTGACATGTGTGCATACGGTCAAAGTTCTGTCTCTCACTCTGTCACTCAGTCTCCTTCTTCCCTCTGTCTGTCTGTCTGTCTGTCTGTCTGTCTCTTTGTCACACACACTCAAACACATTCACTGCCCTCCTGAAAAATCGTTTAGATGAAGCAGTCCACCGTTGTGAGACATTGATTACCGTTTACCAAGCTGGGGCATAAATGCAGTGTGTAAAGGAGAGATGGCTTGGATAGACACAGGGAGAGAGAGAGAGAGAGAGAGAGGAAGAAAAAAGGAGAGAGAGTGGGAAAGAGAAAAGGGGGAGAGAGAGAGAGAGACTGATAGAGAGGCTGATAGATGGCAGCGACGTGGCAGTAAAGATGACAGATACAGGGGTAAACCAGGGGATCTTTATGGCTAACAGAGAGGGCCTACTAATTGATCTGGACCCGTGGTTAGGTGCCTGGTTCAGTCTCTGCAAGCTTAGTATACTCTCTCTCTCTCTCTCTAACTCTCTCCCAAACACCCACACACACCCCTCACCGCTCACACCTGCTGTCTTGTCACCGGTCAGGGTCGGTCAGCCCTTAGTTACTTCATTACCCCCTCCGGGCAGGGACTGCATCAACCGTATTAACTCTTGAGCTCTGTGATGGAATCGCTAGGTGGGAGGAGATAGAGAGCTGAGGGCTGTGGACAGGCTCCATGGTTGATTTTCCAGCCCTGTTTGCACCTGATTTCAAGGAGAGGGTTACAGGCAACACTTTGATCCAACCATTTTAGAGCACTGTGGCTTTGCTGAGGAAGCTCAGCTAGTTTTTTTAATGCTTTTACTTGTGATGAAACAGGCCACTAATACATTTTTTTTGTCATTGTTGCAGCAGTGTTAGAGGTTACATTGTTGTGTTGGAGCGAGCTCTTTCCTGGGGTCGGTCTACTCTGCTGTTCAAATTATCATCATCATGCTTTATCACCGGGTTAATAAGAATAGTTAGACATTTTTGGAAATAGGCTTGTGTTTGCTTTCTTGCAGAGAGAAGATTAATACCACTTTCATGTCTGTTCGCTAAATATGAAGCTACAGAGAAGCTTAGCCTAGCGTGAAGACTGGAAGCTGGAGCAAACAGCCAGCCTGGCTCTTTATTCTAAGCTAAGCTAATCGCCTGCTGGCTCCAGCTTCATATTTAGCGTACAGACATAAGAGTGGTAGGTGCCTTCTAACTCTCTGCAAAAGGTGAAAAAGCGTATGTCCCAAAAAATATTATACTGTTCCTTTAAGTACAATAATCTTATTATTAATTATCTTATTAGATTATCTTAAATATTTGAAATTATTTTAAACATTAATAAAAAATGTAAAACATTTTACGTTTGTAGTTATTTAATATGGTACATCAGGAATCAGCAACAGTAAGTCACTGACAAATTCTGTTATTTTTCAGTCCATTAAGACAGCTGAAACATAACCATGTCGACATTAAATGCCCACCATAGTTTTTATGTTCATGTAGTGTATCAGATTGGTGCTCTGATGATGTTACAGTTACATCTGAAAGCAGCTCAAAGGTTTTCTCTTAATGATAATCATTTTTTTCAAACCAAAACTCCAGGAGGACATTGCACGACCAAAACAACAAAGAACTAAACAACAAGAGGAGAAAACGGACACTAGCAAGAGCTGCTGAGTCCATCTGTCCTTATGATGCAGTAAAATCTATTGATATGGGATCAGTCTCTCCAGCCATCTGAAGCCAAAGGAGCACTATTGAATGGAGAATTCAAACAAAATATGAGTACATGCTTTGAAATGTTCAGTAAATGCAATCATCAAGGACCTTTGTGCAGCAAATGGAAGAAGGGACTTTTAGGCAGACTAATGCGATCGCTGGGATATGGAAGTCATGTTTTGGTATCGTAGCTATAAGTGCTGCACTAAAATCAAATTCAGCCTCTTAACAGCATCATGGTTTTAGTTGCGCTCTTTCCTTGCACGGTAGTTGAACATGCTTACGTCAGTGATGGAAGGTCAGAGAACAAAAAATGTTCATAGTGTTTTAAAATCATGATCTGATCTTTTTTCGTTTGCTACACCCTATATAGCTGCATATAACAATATCTGCTTTGGGACACAATGATAAGCCATTGTGATTGCAATGATGAACCTATTGCACTTGATGTACAGTACACTGTTGGTGGTTGAAGAAAGGTATTTCAAGTTCAGTTTTCCTAGCGTGCTGTTGGTTGCTCCTCTGCCTTTCTACCTAACGTGCATTATTTCCTGGAGGCAGGATTCCAACTATGTGATGGGATCCAGGTAGTCGATCTGCCTTCTGTAGCTGGTCTGCCGGTCTAGGTCTGTGCCTCTTGCACTGGAGTGGGAAGAACAACTGCTTTGTAAACAGGCAGTTCTTCACCTGGATGTCACGGTTCACAAAGACTCCTCCTCGGAGTCTGGCATAACCCCACTGGCAGAGCTTATGCGGTGGTGTATTTCTGCGTCAGTGTCGGCTTTGGAGGGATGAAGGCTGCCAAGGTAGGGAAAGTCATCCACATTTTTGAGGCTGAAATATTTGATGTGTTTTGGGACGCACACAAACGCAGTGATTCACCACACACACACATGCCCCTGCACACACGCACACACACATTTGCGCACAGACATAAGGGGATTTTTTTGTATGCAAGGGATTAAAATGAACAAAGGATTAGAGGTGATGTGAGGAAGAATAAGTTATTATCATATTGTTTTGTTTGCTCTTCTCCGATTTATGCATGCAACCCAGTGTGAGAGGAGGCTTTGGGGTCATTTTAATAAGTAAACAGTCCACACTCAATAGTATTTAATTTTTTTCTCTGCTCGACAAGTGACTGTAATGCCAGTAAATATGAGTTTCATTCTGTTTGACAGGGGAGGCTCATGTTGTTTCAGCTCTTGTCTCATCTATGATTATCTACTGGCAGTATAAGGTGACATTTTTGCAGACTGAGGATGCTCATTGACAACGAGTGTCCCTGAAATGAGATTTATGATGGGCTGTCAGTTTCAAAGACTTACAGAGTGACTCAGGTAAAAGAAAAAAAAAGAAAAGACCCGTCTCTGTGTAGTTTTGTCGGCCTGCAAACTAGACCACGAAATGCTTAATTATTAAAATAAGCCTATTTAATGAGTTAACTTGGTTCAGTAAGTTAAAAGCTGAATTGTTTTCAGAAGATGAAGTGGCAGACGTGAATGCTAGATCTCTTACCTCTGTGACTGAAAATACACTAATATTTTATGAATAGTGAGTACAATTGTGTATTTTCTGTAGAAAATGTTCTTATCTGAATGTTTCCCATTTGAGCAGTTGTTTTAAATTCATCCAGTATTCACAAAAGTGCAGCATTGTGGCTCAGTAGTTAGAAGTGGTGCTCAGAGAAAGAGCAATCCACACTCCTGGGTTTCCTCCAGCTGCCCCAGTTACCTATAGTTCAAATTCATGTGTGTTAGGGTTGATGAGAGACTGCAGATTGTCCATAGATGTGAATGTGAGTGCAAGCTAGTGTCTATCTATTGTCAGTCCATCTGTGTACTGGCAACTTGTCAAGGGTATTTTCCAGCCTTCTGTACAATCTATGCTGGGACAGGCTCCAGCACCTTGTGACCCTGAGTAGGAATGAGCGGATAAGACAATGGATGAATGAGCAAACATCAATACCGAATTTGTATATTTGTCAAAATTACACTCCAAAGCTTTTCATTCAGTGTCTGGTAATTCAGCCTAGCAACAGACAGTTGGCTCCTGTGAGTGGCTAATTCAGGCTTTTCTTTGTCTTCCTGTATCTCTTTCTCTCTTGCTCTTTCTCATTCTCATCTCTCTCTGACATTTTAATCTTGTGGCTGATGAATAGTTCTAGTGTAATGATGTTTGGTGTGTAACATGGAATTGATTGCAAAAAACATAGTGATATTTTCTTCTTCTGGTTTGTCAGAAGGCACAGTATCTAATAAAAGTGACAATTAAAAAATGAATGAGTAAACATGCAGTAATCTAGTAGTCATAATGTTGATGTAAAGTGAAATAGGTATTATTGTTTATTACTGTAAATATACAGCAATAGACAATTTATGTAACTATCATAATATAGCAAATTTGTCAACTGCTTTATAAACTGCGATATTAGCTCTTTTCCACTTTCTGCTTTGCAGCTTTGAAAATGGGATATGATGTATAGTATTGGTAACATTATAACAAGTATTTGCATAATGTAGAACTCAAAGAGTTACAATATTATACTAACCCTTGTTAGTAAGCCTCACAGTTGTAATCTATAACAGTTACATTGTATCCGGACTGACAGAGAACTGCAGGTGTGTGGTAAGTGGCAGCTCAAAGAAATGTGTCTGCAGTCTGCATGGATATCCCTTCCTCCGAGCAAAGTAATAACTCTTATTACAGCCCTTTTAGGGACTCCTAGGGAGTGGAACTAAGTTGTTTTCCAATGTGATGCAGTTGGCACCTTGCAGAGGCATAATGGAAAAGACATCCTTAAATAATTGTGGGTAAAGTGATACTGAGCCGTTGGAGCAAATCTCTGTCAGGCATGAGAAAATGAGCCCCTTGATGATGTGATGCAAAAATTACAAGTTTTGATTGTGCAGTGGAATCTTCCTCTGTGGGAAAGGGGTTGATGATTGAATAGTGTAGGTATGAGTGCATGGTATGGTTTTATAAAATACTCCTTCATGCTCTTTCCTCTTACTGCCACCCACTAGCGCACACATACACACAAACACCAAAAAGGATCAAAATTTTAAAGTTTTTATGTGTTTGCTGAATTATGCATTGAGAACACACTCTTGGGGATAGTTGCGCAGTCTTACTAATGGTATTAGCTTTTGCTGGGTAAAGCATGCTTACACACACTCGTGCAAAAAAAAAAAACAGACACACACACGAACATGCACACAGATAAGTGCACGAGCATGCATGTACATACACATAAATACATCATACACATTCAGAGTAATACAGTCTGTCTCCGTGCTGAAAGGTTCAAAAGTTTCTTCTCCTGTGAAAACACTTGGGTAAAGATTTGGGAACTTTAGCATGCAATAGTGACCCAATTTGAACTCTAAACCAACTTCGTTTCAAATAAATACTACTTACTGTCTTTAGAAGGCATAAATATGTAAGAAAAATCTCCAGGGTCATCAATATGACTCTTAATTTAAAAAAAAAAAAAAGTGATCATTTATAGACCCCTTTACTCTGCGTCAGCCCTTCAGGCTTGTGTGACAGTACCAACATGCACTGAGGTCAGTCTGCCTGAGTAATCACCCTGCATCACAGATTATGGTCAGGAATCCATCAATTGAGCTGTCTGAGCTGGACAACAAAGCCTTCAGCTCAACATCCCTGACAAATACCTGATAATGCTGAGTTATAGCTCATTTCTTCCCTTCAATAGGAAAAGCATAATCTCCACAGTGCCTCATAATAGAACAGAATTCAATAATGTCCCCCAGACATGTACGCAAAAGGGTATGAAAAAAACTGTATTGTTAAGAAGTCACGAAACTTTGACATAACCCTCATGGCTCCCTTGGAAGCAGACAATGAGAAACTTAAAACTCAAATATCACTTATTCAGTGGTTTATCAATGCTCTAATTGTGCTGTGAACGGTGTCTCGAGTGACTATGTAAAAATCAATGCCACACGAGCTGTCTGAAATGTCACCAAAATTACATTAAATTAATAGAAATTGATGTGTTATGTGTAGCATTTTACAGGCCACTGTAATTGGATATGTTGTATACACTATTTTAGCCTTTTCTTCAGTCAAGGGCTTTAAGATAAAATGCTCAGCTGCTACATTTGGAAACTGTACCCATAGTTACCTGTTCTATATCAACACACGGAGCACAGAGTATAAAATGGCCTTTTCTCTTGTGTGTTCTCTACTATCTGTCTGTCTCTATTCTTTCTTTCGTTCTGTCTCTTTCTTGTGCACTCAGTCCCTCTCCATCTCCTCTATGACTCGCATCATAATTCGTTTTCAATTCGCCCTTTATCCATATCTGTGGTTCACAGTGGCTCAGTGGTTAGAATTACGGCCTTACATCAAGACAAGTTTGCTTATTGTTCTTTCTGTGTGGAGTTAACGTGTTCCCTCCATGTGTGCGTGGGATTCCTACTAGCGCTTCACTTTGTTCCCACAGTCCAAAGACATCCTGGTTAGATGAAGGAAACTGTAAAGTCCCCTGTAGGTAGCCCCACAAATCCTGAACAGTATAGCCTGTTTAGAAAATGGATGGATGGAGGATGTTTCTGCCTCTTTCTCTTGGTTCTTTTGGTCTCTTGCAACAACCTGCAACATTTCCAACAGCCTTAGCTCTGCTGAACCCAGACCATCATTTGTCTGCTTAATGACCACTGAGGTGCCATGTTGAGTCATAGTGATGACATATTAAGGTTTATTCCACTGTCCAATTTAAGCCCTGGTGAAAGAGAGCATGGTCCATAATTTCTTCTTCCATTTAACCACTGCAGGTTTTGCTTTTCCTTCTGACTTTTCCAACTAAAAAATGAAAAGGTCTTATCAGCTTTGTGTGTGTACTTACAGCCATGCTCCTAACCAATACATTTCAATAGCGATATCAGCCTTTTAAAATCATCAGGGATCTAGAGCTGTAAGTATAATAACCATTTCTAGTTTCTTAGTTAGCATGTTTATACACACGACAGTTATTTATGAACATTTTCAGTATTCACTTAACTAATAATCATGAACCTATGGTAGTTCATGATTATTAGTTAAGTGAATGCTGAAAATGTTCATTAGCAAAATATGAGTAGGATAACATAGAATCTCAGAGAATGTAATAGTACCAAAGTGAAAAATGTGGAAACCTAACCAAAACTAAGCCTGAGGCAGGTTTGAATTTGATACATTGCAGTAAATTTGGTATGCATGTTGAAGATGGGCGTGACCACACTGATTGATCGATTGATTGTTCTGTCTTTTCGATTTGTACCATCATCCTCATCATTTTTAGGCATTTTGGCAGATTACATGCATCAGTAGCACATTCACCAATTCCAACCAAAATGAATATGTTAATCTTTGACGTAGAGGATATCCCAAATATCCACTGTATATTCAAAAGATTAAAAAAAAATTGTATTTGTGGACTGCTGTATTAAAATTGCTAATCTTTTTCCTTTTTTATCAATGTTCAAATCAAAACATCACGTTATGACTCCTTTTATATGTCACATGTGCTTACAATGTCATTGGTTAATATTAACCAAATGTATACAGTTAAAAACATCTGTAAACAAATTGCAAAAGGTTTGATCCATCAGTAGTTTATGTAGGAAGAGCTGGTACAAATGTGACAGCTGAATATTGTAACTAAAAATAATGGCAAGCTGGCTTTTAGATGTGAATTCTGGACTTTTAAAGCATTTTTACTGTCACCATTTGATCAAATGGGGTCGTGCGTCGTAAGTTATCTCTATCATCGATCATGCTGCCAAATTTCGTATTTCTTTATCATCTTCTACAGTGATGAACTAAAAAGAATTCTCTTTATCATGTACAGTGTCATCTCACAGGAAACTGAAAAAACATGTGAGCAGTAAGAATAGATTAGCGCTTAACGAAAGGCAGTCAGGTATTCATGTTTATAAAATGGCATGGATTCAACTTATAGTACTGGTAATCATACTTATCTCTTTAAGTAATTTTACAAAAGTCTACAATGTTCTATGTACGTGGTATACAGTAACGTTTATGGAAATCTGAATCACAATGAGGAACATGTTATAGTCCATTTAAACAAACAATATGTTGCTTTTTTTCTGCTGACAATATCACTAGTATTATAATGCTGGATTAAATCAGTCATTAAGATATACTGTACACTATAAGCTGATGTTATCCCACCCTATTCAGTGTTTCTGTTTCTAAGCCTCATACATCCCACTGTATGTAACAGTATGATGTGCAGTTCAGCTGTGAAGATTATATTAGTTATTGCATATGAAAGCCATCTTGAATAATTGACATTAAAGTTACTTATTTGACTATTTATAAAGGAGAGAAATACTTGTGTAAATAAATAACTGAGTTGATCTGGAATGGTTTTACCAAGCGGAAAAGAAGGAAGGAGGGCAATATGTAGATAATGTATAATAAGGCATGAAATAGGGAAATGGACTGACAAACCAGTAAACTAATTTATCCATTAAACCAACTGGTTTATTCATAGAGAAAATAAAGGAAGAGAGGGGATGAAAGAGAAGGAGAAAGGGGGTAACTTGTCGTACACAGGAGCAATTGCTTTTTTACTTTCTTGTGGTTTGTCTTACCTTACCTTGTCTAAAAATGGTCTCCTTTTTTACAAATGTGCAAGTATTATTGTAATTACAGTAAGGACAGCCGAAAAACATGAGCATGGGAGGACACACATTTAATTGTGTGTTGTTGTTTTTTTCATCATCACAAACAAATGAGGGGTGATGTTGGGTAACAAGCGTAATCAACTTTGCAGGTTGACTACTCCTGTGCGACTATAAACTTGCTGAAAAATTAAAATAAAAAATAAATAAAAAAACTCTTAAAGACATTGTGAGCCTCAAGGTCATATGTAGTCACTCTCATAGTCAGTATTCTTAGAAGCTATAAAAACCAACCAGAGAGGAGGAAAAGACATACACAACAATATTACTATGGGATTAGATCATGTACTGCATGACACCCTCAAGAGTATGCTCATTCTCAGATTTGCAATCCTACAAAAACCTTAAATCTCTCAGAGGCTCAGCCCACAAAGTTAGTAAGGTTACAAAGCAGATCTGCCAAGATGGTTTGGAAAGTTCCCTCTCCAGTGAGCTGAGGCTCTTTTCACAGAGAAGTGTTGACTAGACTCTAAAACATAGATAAGTTGAGCTTTTAGATGAAGATTCATGGCAGTCTGATTTGAAATATCTTTGAACAGTTGCCGTGGTTGTGTTATTTCGAGCAGGAATGTACTCCCTCACTGGGTACAACACAGCCTTGGTAGTCTTTAGTACTCCACATACAGTACACGGTAGTTCAGCTGTGTTTCTATAAAGTGATTTGAAAACACCAGTTATCTGAAAAGCTCTGTGGCTAATACATTAAAGGAGTGTGTGTGTCACACTCTCGAACAACCTCTTGAACTGGATGGTGGCCGGCTGGATATTAGCGAAGTGAGTGACTGACACAATCTTACCACAGTGGTGCCTGTGACCATACAGTAGCAGCTAAATTTTAATTGCAGAACAGCAGTGCAATCTGCAATTTTGTGTGCAGTGTGTGTATTTATATTGCAACACAAGTGCACATTTAACAAAATTGTGGGAGACCAGGCTCACATCTGAATGAGCAAGTGCATATGCCTCTGACAGCACCAGTGATTATGACTGTACCGGCTTAATTCACTGAACATCCACAAGAAATTACAAGCTTCAGTGGGTTATGTGGTGCAAGTGTTTGGGCGTTTTTATGTATTGTTTACACATTGCCGAATTTGCTGTACTCACATTATCTGTCTCAGAGATTTATGATATGAAGATGTCACATCTGTTTTTAATGGTGCACAGCTGCATGCACACATATCAGTAATCCGGGGACACACTGGGATTTGTACTGATAATACATATCTTTGTAAAGATTAAACCACTATGCGTGCATGTGTCAGTGTGTGTTGTGTGTGTATGTTTGCGTGCGCACTAGAGTCACTACAGTTCTGGGTCTGTGTCTTCTCTTTGTTTCTGCAGCATAATGGGCTTTGTAAGATAATACCCAAGAGACATAACAATACTTCTGAGCTAGGGGATTGTGAAGCCGTCCCAGTTCGCAGCGCCGCTTTGGCTCCAAGCTTCAGCTATGATTGGAAAACCAGCGAAACCTGGATTTAACAGCAAATGATATTAATCGCTGCCGTGGTCCTCTTCACTTTATCGTCTCCTCTCTTTTCAATCACTTTGCCCTCAGCTTCTAAGCTAATTTCTGTGTACCTTCTAATTCACTCCTACAATGACACTGTGTCATAACAGATTTATCCTCTGCAATGTTTTTCTTTATTGTGGAAGGAAAGAGAGAACTTGGCGGGATTCAGTCGTATATTAGCAGTAGTATTTACTATTGTCAAACCATTGATAGGCTCACAGCTTTTTTCTTTTCTAAATTGAAAAAAAATATTCCAATACAAACACACACAGTCATTAAAAAATTTAAACGTGGAAATACCTTTTCAGATCTATAAAAATAGATCTAAAATAAAATAGAAAAATAATAAAACAATAGATGTACCTGTACTTAAATTTCACCATCGTTATTGTGGAGTTATATCAACAGAGGATTATATTGACAGAGAAATAACTTACCATTTTTCAGCTTAAAGTCAAGTTATGTCTGTTTTCAACTGTTTTATCCAAACCACAGACTGTATATAAAGATGGACGACATGTCTCCACTTAGTCCCACTGTACAAAAATGAAGCCAAAATATCCCGGATATGAGCACTGCCATCTTGCGCTGGTGACGTCATTTGGAGCCAGATTCTGCGCAGTAGTGATCGGGGGATGGAGCCGCAATATTGAGGTCCCGCCCAAACACGATGTCATACACCCGCCCAATAATTAGTAACTGCAAGCTACCGATCACCTGCTTTTTTCCACATAGCTAACGTTATACCGCTTGTTGTCTTAGCTAGCCAGCTAATAACATTAACTCACTGATTAGCTTACAAAACACAAATTTAACATACCAAAAAAACTGCAAAGATCCCTCAGATCCCTCAGGTCGGTTAGTACAGTTTGCTGCAGAAGACAGTAAACTGTACACAGTCACGGTTATGGAAAGTTAAAGTTACTCTCCTCTCTACTCCTCTCCTCTGTGTACAATTCCCGAAAAAAAGTCTGCAGGTGCCGCTGCGACGACTTCACTCAGAGCAGCTGTCAATCACAGCAGTCAATCATAATGTCGCACCCCGGTTTTATAGCATCAAATAACTAATTAAAATCAAACATCAGAAAAATGAACACTTGAACATACATCAACGTGATAAGAACTACCTAAAATGACAGAAACCATCTTTGAGAAGAATGTATTTGTATTTGTATTGTTTTAGTAAGCTGCTATTTGCGTCAAAATTATGCAAACTACAGCAAGCATTTATGTTTGTATGAAATGTACAAACATAATAACCTTTTGCAGTGTATTGCTGAATAAAAAATGTAACAACTTTGTGCAGTTAGGAAGGCTCTGTCAAACTGTCTGTCAGCTTTGCTAATTAGCAACAGTTAGCAGCTAATATAAGGCTAGCTTATATACTATGTTCACCACAGAAAAATACTCCAGTTTTAGTCAGAGAGATAGAGCACAGACAGTCTCAAGCTCACAACATGAAATATCAAGCCCCACATTTTCAAACAGCTTCACTCCTGAGCTTTCATGTCAGGAGTGATTTTTAACCTTGCGAGCAGTCGGCCAATAGCTAGACAACAGTTGGCTGCAGCCATCAACCAGCTGTTAGTGCTGCTAAGTCAAAGATAAATCAAAGAAAGCAACCAGTGCCAACAGGAATAAGAGAGCAGTTTACTACTGAGTGAGTTCTTCTCTAACCTAACGCTGTGTTTGTTTATGAGTAGTGTAAAAATATAACATCTGTGAACAAATACAAATATAAATGTTTATATGGTTGATGAAACTAGCTACATAACGTTAGCAGCTAGAAGCAGCTAGTTAGCAGAGGTAATCTTGGGGATGTTTGTTTTTCTGACCAATATTTCCAAGGAAGGACTAAGTTAGCCTTAATATAGTATATTAGTATTTATAGTAATTCATTATTTATTGATTAT
The DNA here is from genome assembly GCA_003416845.1 of Oplegnathus fasciatus. Taxonomy (NCBI): domain Eukaryota; kingdom Metazoa; phylum Chordata; class Actinopteri; order Centrarchiformes; family Oplegnathidae; genus Oplegnathus; species Oplegnathus fasciatus. Next base: position 831,681 of record NTHP01000090.1, on the reverse strand, counting down.
CCATAGTAATATACATACGTTTTATCATAGTTGTTTTTTTTCCGTACAGTATGCTCTGGTAGGTCACTCTCAGCTGTACTACTAGCAAGCTAACAAGATGGCAGAATGATGAAAAGATATCTCATTTGAGGTGGGGCTACAAAAAATATAAAAAGCATAAGATGAAGTTTAAGCCATATATATGCTGGATTTTGAGAAATATTTCATCCACCAGACAGCAGAAAGTGGGGATTATCGAGCCTTAGAGACACAGACACCGTGGGTCCTTCTTTCACATGTTGTTTTCCACATTGCAATGAAACAATTCAGGTTGAAAATTGGCAAAGTGGTCCTTTAATTGGTTATTTCATTTACAGCTGATGAAGTGGCTTGCAAATTTTGAAGAGTGCTGTTGAACTGTGTTGTGCTACACCAATGCTTAATAGCACTACACACATAGCCTACTGCTATTCGGTGGGGGAAAAAACAAAACAAGAAGTAGATAAATCATTTTGCCTGCGGTTTTGAAGTGACAGTTTGAAATCATTAGGTCTGCTTTTCTTTTGTGAAGCCCACTTTATCCTTTTTCTTGTGGTATAATCGTATTTAGTGTACTGGAGGAAACGCGTTTTCATAAAGACAGTTTGACCTTAAACAGTATGGGACATATGACTGTTGTCATCTGAAAAGGTTTGTGAAAAAGTTTTTGCTGCAGCCCAAGAAGTCAATGTCTCGTTCAGAGTGTTCAGTTTGCCACTGTGATGAACGTGAAGCAATAACAAACTGATGTAAATATTGAATCAGAATCCTTTGTTATCTTTGTATTATTTATTATTTGCCAGAATGTTTGAATTAAGCAATGTTGACTTTCCCCTAGACAATGACATAACACACAGTGGGCAACAGAATTGGTAATATTTAATCTGTTTTCAGTAACGAAAATGACCTAGCAAACATTTCATTTCACACTGCTCTTTTGCCAATTATTTGATCACTTGCAAGTACAGGTAAATGTAAATATAACAGTGAAACTGACCTAAAACAGCTAGAGTTATAAATTATTATTTTGACAGCGGCTTGTATCAGGCTCTCCTGGTGATTGCTTTGGTATGGGCAGCGTTGCACTCTAGAAGACATTGAAATAGATAGCATAATTCTTTTTTGTGAGGGATGCACTGTTTATTAGAGATCTATCAAGTGAGATGGGGTATTGCACTGTAACTTGACAGTACCTTTGTATTTATTGCCCCCGCTCGATGCCTCTAGAAGGCCTGTAATAGAACTGATAAACAGGACAATTATGCTTGGAGCTGCTTTAGCTTGTATTGATAAGGACATTTGGCACTAAAACATAAACTGTCTGGCCTTCATTTCTCGTGACAGGTTATAGTTTAGTATGCCCCACAATCTTACAGCAGCTAATTTTACACCTAGCCAGTCACTTTCTCAGCCAGTCAGTTTGCTTATCCAGCCAATTAGGACATTGAAGAGGCAGGAGAAGAAAGACGAGATTACCAGCCCTTCAGTCTATTCGCTGTCCACTCCGCTTGTCCTTCTATGTGTATCAAGTTTTTTCAACCATCCAGTCTGCAGTTCATCCATGAGATTTTTTTAACAATTCAGCCATAGAGCCTTTCCCTCATCCACCTATCCAGCAATCTACCCTAAATCTATTTTCCGCAGATGGCTCAGTAGCCAACACTGCCATCTCACAGTTTTGTTTGGGTTTGAATCAATCCTTTCAAGTTTACAAAGTCTGTCAGTCAGATAGGAATTCATTTTGCTTCAGAAGTGACTGAACCCCCCCCCCCTTTCCAATTCAGACATACTCTATGTCACATGTGTTTCAGTCCAGCATTCAACAACAACTGAGAGATGGTAAACAAACAGTAGAGCTGACAGCTGACATTTTCAACCTATCTGTCGCAACTTCCAAGTGTACATGTGATTTTTTTACGCTGAAACTGTTATACTATCTGTACAGCATTTATCGGCAGACCACGGTGAATTGGATGTTGCAACTAGCTAATCTGTTTTCATTTATTTAGTGTTTATAAAAGCAGAGCTAACACATGTCCCTGCTGAATTGCCTAGGCTCCTACAGTAAGCTCCTTGCTCATCTGATCGTGATTGGACAAAGCACTTGACTGTCAAACGATGCTGTTTCCTATCTGTAAGTACAGTTATTGAAAGCAGACAGTTCACATTAAGCTGTGATTTGTAATAGAGGAAATGGTTTTGACTCCTAGTTCCCTCTATGTCGTGCTAGCATGTTTTACGTGTTATCTCGTGTTTTTGGCTCCTCTTCAACTGTGTGCATTGTACCAGCTTTAAAATGGTAATTATAGTTGGGAAATATGAGATGCCTTTCTGTGAAATGTTGTCTACCAGGCCTTTGGCCTAACAGAAAAAACCCATGCTCTTTGTTTCAACACTCATTTGAATTAGAAATGATGGCCCCCTCTTGAATCGACCGAATTCAAAATTGTGTGGGCCACCTACTCTGACTTACATAGACTTCAAAGAGCATATTTGTCTGAATGGTTTCCAAGCTCAAAACTCTCAAGTGAAGCAGCATCATTTTTGCCTATTATCCCCCATGCTCTTCCATCGCACTGTTACTGATGGGGATGTGATTTGACAGACAGGTTCCAGCTATATGAGTCTTTGCCCTCCTACCTGCATACTTATGGGAGATTATGTGGCATTGCAGGCTTTATATAAAGTCTCAGTAATGGATTCTCTGGTTCTGTATGTATGTGTGTGTTTGTTTGTATGTGTGCTTATGAGAATGTTTGATGCAAAAACAATGGAACCCTCTGTGTTTGTGTGTATGTGTGTGTGTGTGTGTGTGTGTGCACCTGGGTCTTTGTGATGTCTGAAAGGTTTTGGTGTCCACAGCGACTGGTTTGTCAGTCTGAATGGCAACTGTGCATGCACCTGTCACAGTCCTTTGAATATGCTCACCATTCCTAGCAAGATAGAACCCCAGAGTAACTTGGAATCGTTTTTGTTCATTTGTAGTGTTAATAATGCACTGATGACAGTTCAGGTAGGCTCTGTGACCTGCTCCTTTGTGAATGTGTGTGTTTGTGTGTGCATCCCCATGAACACATTCTGCCAGCCTTTCTGCCTAGCATGTCTAAACTTCTATCCTAACACTGTGGGCTGCACAGACTTGATTGTAGTGCATACTAAAGAGGCAAACGTGTAACAGATATTGAAACGGCCTCCAACTGCTCACCACAACAGGTGGTTGAATTCATCTCACCTATCTGGAAATTAGAAATATGGATTTCTGCTCCTTCAGTTTTGCAGCTATGAGGAAAGGGAAACTATCAGCAGCAGTGTGATGGAGAAACTGTCCCCTGGTTCGTTTTGGTCATGTTTCAACATATAAGAGGTGGAGGTGGCAGATGGGGAGAAAGGAGAACTGATGAAAAAGAGGGTGAGGGAGTTGGAGGTGAAATGACAAAGTGGAGTGTACAGTAAAAGTCACCTGCAGGCTGGTGTAGCTGCAGCGGATTAGTGGAAGACCGTTTCAAATCACCATAGTAAACATCCCTGACCATGAGGAGATTGATCATGGTGATTTTGAGGGTAATCTTTTGGGTCCAAGCGGAAGTGTTAGTGCAGTATAATGTTAGTCTGTTGTAAATGGTGCAATTACATGACTGTGTTTCAAGAATGCTGGAATCTACTAAGTCTCATGCCCACAGCCTTTCAATCCATACCAAAGCACTGTTTCTAAATTACTGTAACCCTACACAGAGTGACACAAGCTACATTAAATCTTATATATAATAATGAGTCCCTTACAAATATGCGTTTAACTTTATCTAGCTACTGTACATTTAACTCTTTTCTTCCTCCCTCCAAACACATTCACCCTCGTCAAAGTTCATGGTCTTGATTGATATGTGTCGCACTTAAGCCAGCTGCCGCTGTAACACATGGGAATATGCTTTATTTTTTATTCTATTGTAAAAGGAGATGTGAGATGTACTCTACATCATGCACTGATTTCCTGTTACAGTAGATGTAAAAGTGCAATAATGTGCACGCCAGTAAAGCAAGAACTATTTGAAAAGCTCTTACTTGCTCTTCACATAGATGTTGTATCAAGGAAGAGCTACTGTAGTTTTTTTTTCAAGATTTCACATCAGGGAAAAAAGAAGAAAAAATAGGAAGTGTAAACAAGCATTTTGAGAACAAAAAAGACAGGAAGCAGCTGAAGTGCTTTCTTTCCAGCAGAGGTATTAACCCTACATTTGTGCAGGTGAGGCTGACTTCAACATAAATCATTAAACTCAAACAATGCACTGTAATTGCAAAGCCCTCACAAATGTATTCAGGAAACTGTATAACTTTGAGGAACAGGATCAACAAAAGATTATGTAAACAAGCTACAGGGACTTTTGAAGCTCAAGGCAGGACTTTGAGTTTTATGACCTGGATAACAGTGAAGTTGGAAGTCCTGAAATCCTTCATGCAACCACTTTTTTTATTACTTCTAGGGCATCATAAGAAGTCTACATCAAAAAGCTTAAAAATGTACTTTGTAAATTAGCACACCAACTGTTGGTTCTGTTGGTTATTCTTTGAAGCCCAGTTACCCAGATGTTTGCCATGAGAGAGAAAAAAAGTTGCTTCTTTGCCTCCTTCAACAAAGCCATATGTCTAATGGCCTTAATGAGGATATGTCTAGCAATCCTCTGATTTCATTAATGAATACAAACGTATAAGTAAAAGGATTATATCGAGCTCCATTATCTGTCTCCCATTAACAATCTCTCTTTCACATTTCCTGTTTCTTGTGCGCTGGCAGTGAGAACCTTTATGAATCATTGGTTGTTAATGGGACATTGACTATTCCAGTCACAGCAGGAGTGAGGGGAGGGGGCAGCTGGAAGTCCCAGGGGGACTCAGACCCGTGGCAGATCCATTATTCATGGTTCAACATGGGCTTGTAGCGAACACTGACACCCGACCTGCCTAAATCAAACAGGGCCAGTGAGTTTAATGCCCCTTGGGAAATGCGAGGCTCAGGTAAAGGTGGGGGTGAGGAGGGTGGTGGGTAGTGGTGGGGGTGACGGTGAGGGTCAGATCAGAAAGGAAAGGAGGGAGGGGTGATGTGGAAGAGAGGGAAAGGCCCCACTTCTTACTCCACTGGCTCTTGCTTGAAAGCTGTCAGCACAGTAGCTGCTACATACAGTATATCCCTCTCCCTTGCTTTAATATGCTCTTTCTTTCTTTCCTTTGTCAACATAGCTGTTTCTCTCTTTTATATTCTGATGTCACTATAAGTCTAATCATAAAGGCTAATGTTGCATTTCCATAATGGCATACACAAGCTTTTCTAGTGGATCACCTTGCACGACAACTTCTGTCTAGTGCTGATAAACTTTACATTAACGTTCACTTTGAAATTCAGTTGAGTGAGGTAATGTAATGGGCAAACCCTATCAACTGAATGTTTTGATATTCTATTTGTGCGCAGCTAAATGTTTATTGTGCATTGCGCACTCACAGTAGATGTTTTGCCTCTGCATATGTACTGAAGTGGATTTAAATTGACCCTCTGTCCACCCCTCCTTCTTTGTCTGAATCAAAGATCTCAATCTCTCGGACCTGAAAAAAACCCTGTTGTCTATGAATAATACTATATGCTGAAAATGAAATGTGAGAAGGCTAAAATATTGTGTATGCATAAATGTGCAGTTTGGGGAAGACTTTGCAGCGACTTCGCTGAAGGATCAGTCAGCCATCAGATTGGATGTTGAAATTATGTAAGGGAAATCAGCAAGACCTCACTGGTGTCCTCTCTGTGTCATTGCTATGCAGGAGAGTTAGTAGTAAGGCTCCATTCAGTCCCTGTCCCAGAAGGTGACACTGTATTGAAGCCAAGCGCTAAATACCCAACAAGGGTCTGATTGCCTTGCATACACCAGCATTAGGATGAATTAAAATCACAGAAAGCCTGAGAAAACCTTCACTGCCGTTATGATGAGAACAGAGCAAGTCTTGCTTACACAAATATTCTTTGAACCTATATCTCGTTAGACGTGCTTGTGCACAATGGCAGAAATATCTGCATCATCCTCATGTACAGTAAAGGGGTTCAGTGGCTTCGTGAAATAAAAACAAACTGTAAATCATAAGAGAAGCCATCTTCTTTGAATTAATTCTCTGCTCTTGTTGTTACTGAGCTGGAAAAAAAACCCTTACTAGCAATAACCCTTTAGATACATTTTCTCTTGATAACTTCTGCCCCAATGTAACAGGTCATTACCGCCTTGTTTGTGCATGTCTGGTTTTCTTTGAGTAATTGTATAAAAGCAGTGTAAAGTATAGCCATGGCACAACTTAATATTATTTTATTTATTCTCTGTTTAGATATGGAATCTAATAAATCCAGAGATTGTTTTACTGTGTTCGTACATGATGCGCAACTCATTTACCACAGACAAAGAGCCCCTGAAGTCCCTTGTAATTACCCAAAGAGATGTTGAGTTCGTGGGTTGCGTGTTTATCTCCTTCAACTCGACACATCCCATGGGCAGCCCCTTCCTGTTCTCACTGCAAGCTCTGCAGTAAAGTGTAGTATTTTCTTTGATCTTGCAACATTAATCTAAGTCAAATTTCCTGAATTTGATAACTGGATAATCATTAGCTTGTTTCCACATAAATTAACATTGCAATCAACAGTCAAAGCACATGGTAGTGATTCAAACAGAAGCAAAAAACAAGTAAGAGTGCTGGCAATGTGTTTGCATGGTCGCTATATGTTATCTGTGGTATCCATATTATTTAGTACAATTTGTGAATTCTTTATTTAAGGTTTGTAACAATTTCTTTATGCTTTATATTTACAAGGCAGTAAGTAAGTAACTCGGTTCATCAGAGAAACTTGTCCTTTTTTTGTCTGTTCTGTCTTGCCAAATGTGTAAGCTTTTTAGCATGCATTTTCTGGAGCATTTTTTGGGAAGATAGCCAGGGGCACTCAATGTTTCGTCAAATCTGCAGTGTCACCTCATTGAGCTTGTCACTGCATTAGCTATGTTGCTTCTAATAAATATGCTTTATTGAACATGCAGCAGTTTACAGAGTTCCAACAAGGCACAGCCAAGAAAAGTGCCATTAATTTAAACTTTGTTGTAGGCGTTGAAAGGCTCTCATACTCTATGCAGATATGCAGCGACTGCAACACAAAAGGCTGAAAAAAGAAAATGGAAAGGCAATCAGCGTACCAATCAAAGTTGAAAGGAGTGTGGTTCTTTTTCAAGTAGATTCAGATAATGTTTGATCTGGTAGGTTCACAATTCCACACAACAAATTGCTCTGATGAGGGAGAAATTATCTGACATAGAACCAGGGAAAATAATTTTCAAGCAGTTTTGGCTTCGTTGACTAGAGGTTAGTGTTTAGACAGAAAGAACAAGGCATACAGGATTGCAGTGGTGGCGGCCAGGTGCTCAAATCTCTGCTTTGGCCAAGGATTATCAGTCATTAAAACATAGAAGAATGTGGACTTGCATGTCCTTTTTTTGTTTGTTTATTTTATCTTTTCCTTTCTTCTCCTCTCCTCCCCTTGTTTTCTACAGCATCCCTCCTCTGCCTCTTTCCATCCATTGCCAAGCCTCAGATTAATGCATTTGACAAACCACTGAGCAAGAAAGGGCATTAATAGCTACTCAAAGCAGAGAGCTATCGTGGGAACCCTTGTTGTGAGAAAATTACGCATCTTCAAACCCGCAAGGCGGTATGCAGGGATAACAGAACACTTCTACACACTGTTTTCTAAACACTCTCTTGGCCAAGCCTGAAAAGAAAGAGGCGGGAGAGACTTCAACTGGCAAGACAAGGCCAGGCGAGGCGAAGGGGGGGTCTGTTCCCTGGATGCATGGGTATAGGCCTCTGCTTCTGAAACAGCTAGTCCACAAAGGCCTAATCACCAAATGACATGATGATCCAGCTTACAGTGGCAGACTGACAATGAAACTGCGTTCTATTCTTTCAAATACACCATGGGTCTCAAACAATGTGCATACACAGTTTTTTGTGTGTGTGTACACACACACAAGCATGTGTGCGCTTGTGTCCGTGTGCATGCATGTGTGTTCACACTTGTGTTAATTTCTTTATGCATCTAGCTGGATTCAAAATATAAACACTTGCCTAATTCTCATGTGGTTAATTTGCAAAACTTGAGAGTGTTATTGCTGTTTGATGTTATTCTCCACAATTGCTCTTGACAAATGACCACAAAAAGATTGCAGTGTTTACTGGTGTCTAAATACATAGTGTGTTTTGACAACTGTATGACCTTCAGCACGTTGTCCTCTGAGTTTTCAAGCGACATAGACACTAAAGACTTGAGGTGAAAAGAACACACATTTAGTTCCAGCCCTTGAACAAAAATAATGATCAAAATGATTAAAAAAACTATTTCCAAATGCATGACACATTCAAGGGAATGGTGTGAATACATTTAGATAATTAGCTTTCAAAATAAGAGCTAGGCAAAACAAAACACTGCCCCCCGTCTTCCCCCCTGTAATTTTGAAACAGGTTTGGAAGTTTCTCTTTTTAAAAGATTATTGCATTTTTACTTAATGAAAAATATGCAGCGACCTTTCTATTGATGGAAGTTCTCAGATTTTCTTATAGCTTATGTAATATTTGGTGAATATTGTCGGTACAGCTTTGCTTCTTCTTCAAGCAAATCTTGGCAACAAAGGTTTGCTCACAAGTGCAATTATCAGATATTTACTCAGTTTGTTTCCATAGGATTTAGTGGCACAATCCTAAATGAAATGCTATTTGTTCCTCCTCATTAGTCAACAAAAATAATAAATGCATTGTCAATACAGGGACGTGTGTGAGTGATGCTGTCAGTATTTAAAGCAGCCACCCTCCACCAAAAACAAGTTTAAAAAATGAAAATCTACCTAATTCTACTTTAACTAACTGGTTAATGGTCAATATAAGTAAAAGTGTGAATGTTATGTATTGATTTTAAACAACACAAAAATAGATAAATTTCTCATTACCAACTCAACAGGAATTAAACAGTCCATTTAGGTTCTGCAGCACACAATTTATGGCCAATGCCAATGTTGCCTGCCAACACAGGAAGTAGTGTGCCCTTTATGCAGCCAAGTGAAAAGAGAGGGTGTGAAGGTCGGTGTAGTGAATGAGCCTTCAGCGTGTCAGACTGTCGTGCTAGAGACGGAAGATCACATCCCATCTCAGACCAATACTTAATTAAGGCTCTTTTGTTTTTTAACCATAATCAAGTTCTTTCCCAAACCTTCAGCAAGCGTTTTAGTTACTTAACCGTTCCTTAACCATACTGTAGTTGCCATGCACAGACATTGTAGAATGTTGCCATTAAACATTTTGATGTGAAGTTGTTACTTTGTTCTCATAAACCAGATATAACATAAAAATGGTTATATATGTTTTCAATATAGAGGCCATTGTAGAGTTTTGTATACGACAAAATCTTCCTCTTAGAGCTGGACCTGAATGAAGTGCCTATGACAGACTGATAAAAAACCTGATTTGATTCTTTATTGTGCCTACAGTGTATATCCACACATTGCCATAGGGTTTTCCACAAAAGCCCTTAAAGAACACATTGAGTGCCAGCTGCTAACGCTCAATATTAGAAAACTTTGGTAATGCTGCAGAGCTCCATATCATCAGCTGACGCCTCACCTGCACCTATGTGTCCAAGTTTCTGCTGCATCTGAGAATGTTTTCTCTTTAAATTGTGGTAAACAAAAAATTTCAGACATGCAATTCAAAACTGGTTGCTTATTGCCAATTTGCATGACCTCTGTGTTGTCCTGCATGCCTGTATACTAAACACCATTTTATTATGCCTGAATGATTCCCATAAATAACGCCTGTCCTAACATCACCTCAAATATACAAGCCCCACTATTGTAAATATCAATTACAGTTATGATTACACTGGGCTAAATCAGCAGAACAGAAGGGTAAAGGTAGATGAATAGAGAGGAGTTGGAGGGTTCGTGGCATTTCTCAATATAAACTGCACCTGAGCTAGGCTGTGGAAGATAAAGAACATTCAATTTTCTACCCCTGATTGAATGTTTGAGAGCTAGACTGTGTAAATAATATCGGGCAGGGTATATGAACACGCACACACACATACACACACATCCATGTTCAAACAAATATGTGAAGCACATTGTCACGCATACGCTTGCACACCTCAACCTAACATTTCTGAGCACACTTGCCTAATTCATTACTGCAGTAACTATAGACATAATTGTACTCTCAAACTCCCTACTGTGAAAGTAGTGCGTATATGTGTGTGTGTGTGTGTGTGTGAGAGAGACAGTGAAGCATAAGATAAAAATTTGAAGCTTCATTTGAATGGCTTTGGGCTGTTGACAAGGGTTGAGAAAAATGCTTTTCCTCTTGTATTAAAAAAAAAATCCCACATATGCACACAAACCCTGACACACACACACACATAGCAGTACATGCTAACATGTGAGCTTGTGTACACTCACACACACGTAAGCACACATCCAGGCAGTGATCTGACAGGTGAGAATGGCTTACAGCTAGGTTAAAGGGGAAGCACACTACATAAGGAGGTCACCTCTCCTGGGACACAGCAGTTTTTGTTGTGTTGCACTGGAGAGACAAAAACAATACAACACAATGAATGGGTACAACCTGGTGATCTTTCGGTTGACATTTTGTTCCCCTCTCACCCCTGTCTTTATTTCCTTGCTAGTGGCTTCTTCATTAAGTCCAATTCTCCTCGTCAAAAATCTCTGGCAGCCTTAAGAAAAATGGCAGTGAATAATTTAGTGCATTATATAACAGTAGTAAGTTGTATGACCTTTCCTTTTTAACACTTTGTCCATGCAAATGGTTTATTTCTGAGCATTCCTGCGAGTTTGCAGAGCTTGGTGCAGTATGAGTAAGACACATCTTGACCTTGACCTTTCTCTTTGGTGTGTGTGTATGCGAGAAAGGGAAAGAGAGCAAGAGAGAGAAAACGTATAGAGTCTGTGTACTTTTGGAATTATTAGACCAAACCACCTCTTACCAAGCAGCAAGAGTTCGTAGCGATGAATCACCTGCAGTAAGAAGGCTACAACCTTCATGTTTTGAAAATGAAACTAAAACTGGTGGAATATCCTGATATAACAATCACGACAAATGATATACCAGTGTTTTCCATACATAGGCTCTACTTGGGTGGCCCGCCCAGGTAGATTAGGTAAATAATCTACCTAAATAATCTACCCCCCCCCGTCTCACGCTGCGCCATCACACGCCGTACCATCACACGCCGTGCCACCCACCACCACAACTAAATTCTCAACCTGTTGGAAACACTGTATACTGTGTGTTTATCTTTTCAGTTTGGACTTGATAACTCTAGACTCACCTTTGTTGTGTTAATCTGGCTCTTTGAATGAACATAAAACACCAACATCTGCCGTATTATACATTATCATTCACTTAATCAAATTGTAAGGCGGTGCTGTTGTTGGAGAACGTCCATGACTGTACTTTGCTGTTAGATCACTTATTCATGTTGTACAGATATACGGTATTATAAAATAATTAAAGGACTGACTTTATTGAATGTCAATGATAATTTCCTAAACCCTTCAATTATTTATCCTATATTGAAGGTTATTTATTGTTGTGTGATAAGGGGATGTTTGACGTCTCTCAGATAATGCTTCGTAATATAAACTTGTGAGACCTTGTGAGTCTGACTGCTTGCAGTGTGTCTGCTGTGCACAAGTGCACTCTCAACATGTTGCTAACAATGGTTTGTGTTTGCAAAGGCCGAATGGGCCCTGCTTATTGAACACGTTTAATTGCCTTGTTTTATAGATTCTCCAGTCAAGACAGTGTACCCTTAATGGGTACCACTCAGTAAGAACATGGTCGAACAGGCAGGGTAGTCTGAAAGACCTCTCACAATACATCTATCATCTTCTTCATAATGTGGCAGCCACAGGAGCCACAGCCACTTGTGGAGTTTTCCCCCTGAACAACGGTTCCATTTGGACGGGTCGATGAATGGTGTTTCAGGCAGGGTCGTTCAAAGCGCTGTTTTTTTCTATTGAAAGGCTGTAGAGTTTGAGGTTCAGAAAAAAAAAGACAAGACCAGACTCCCAGTCTGTCTACATCTCATTGTGAAGATAAAAGCCTCATGACTCAGGTGAGATGCATTTTGCTTTTCCTAGAGAGTCGACACTCTGACACGGAAGCAGCATCTGTGTCTGCTTTCTGCTGCTTTCTGCTCCAATGTGGTGAAATCTGACTGGAGAACAGGCAGAGTAACTTTCAGATGTTGGCAGACTGTGATTAGTCAGGCCTGTGCTCAGCATGCTGCTTATTCCCATATTAATTTTTCCCTGTGTCAGTTCAGACAAAAGTAATGTGGTAATGGAGTGCAATGATAACAGAAAGCGGAGGTACTTGTAGTTGGCTTTGTCATTTTAAAGGCAACGATATCCTCCCAAAGCAGAAATGTCTAGGTTTTTCTATGTGTATTTCCTCACTTTACCATAATCTAATTAAAGCAGTTTGACCAGTTGTTACAACATGGGGTGGGAGGATTTTCTTCGCAGAACACTTTGCATTAAATTGGACCTGAACAGTCAATGAATCTTATTACAGTACAGTATAAAGCATAATATTTAACATTAGGCATGGTGTGCAATATTATTTTTAACAAGCAAAAAGCAGCAAACAAATCTGATAAAAGGAAAAAAACAGATCTTGAGCTCTGTGGCAACTCAAACTCAATACATGGCGACAAAGTGCTTTCTTCTTCACTTTCTTGTTGGTGTCCTGTTGTTTGCCCTGTAGACACTCTTGTATATTGTGTAGAGATGTTCCGATACCATTTTTTCCTTCCCAATACCGATTCCGATACCTGAACTTGCGGTAATGGCCGATACCGAGTACCGATCCGATACCAGTGCAATAAAAAAAATATACATTTTATTATTATTTTTTAACAGCTGTATAACCCTGTATGGATGTGATATGATTGCTATCATTGTTAAACCCTTTGTAAAACATGAACAAATACATACAGAGAATGAATGCCACAGAGCTTTCTTTTATTAACTGAAAAATTAACTGAAAAAAA
>NTHP01000090.1:784164-818515 GCA_003416845.1 Oplegnathus fasciatus | reverse complement strand
AATATCGCCAAATTGCTGACATTTTGGTACCTCTGACTAACGTGACACTCTCCGCTAGCACGGCACTGTTGTTGTTTGTTATCGTCACGTGATAAATCACCTGGAATCAGTTCTTCTTCACTGCTCTAAAACAGTAGTTGTCAGAGGCAGCCATAATACATCCATGGTTGCAGCACAGCGGAACTTGCTGTGTAGGCTGCTGTTTTGGAGCGGCGAAGATGATTTGATTTCCGGTGAAACAAGTTGATTTTTTTCGGGGCAAATAAATTATGGTATCGGATCGGTGCATAGACTGGCGTACTCGCCGATACCCGATCCCGCATTTTAGGCAGTATCGGAGGCATTTCCGATACTGGTATCGGAATCGGAACAACTCTAATATTGTGTCAAAGCTTCAAAGCCTGGTAGAGATCGAAATCTGATCAACACCGCCATTTTTTAATTTGTTCCCTTTTACTGTATCTACACATCACTTGTCTTGTAATTCTTCAGTCTTCCCCATATGGTTTTTATTTCCCTCCCAATCACCCCTTTTTGCAGGTTTTGCAGTTAAAAATAGACAATACAATGCTGTGTAATCTGCAAAGTCTTTAGGAATATGCTTGTGTGACTGTTTACGTGTAGCTTATATATTTGTACATATTTGAGTTTTCTTTTTCTCTCAGTTGCCACTCAGCGTAACATTGTATGCATTAGGGCAACCTGCTCTCTCAGGTAGATTTTGAGAAAGGGACTGGAGCTAATGGTGCTGGCTAACAAGTGACATTCTCTCATTAAGTGGGAAGATTTGTCTGAGTGGCCAGTTAGTTGGAGGACATTACACAAGGTCAGAGCCTCTGGCTGCCATGGGAGAATAAGTGAAGTAGAAAAGAGGCCGAGCAGACAGACTAAAAGACAAGATACTTGCTGTGCTGTCTGAAAACTTCTCTTCTCTCTGACTGGCAGGACTCGATGTGAGAGCAGTTTGAAGTTTGGACTTTGGTCACTGCTGCTTTTGAACATGGAGCTATTTCAGTCCTAGATGGGGCATATGTGTGTGTGTGTGTGTCTGCATGCAGCAGGGTGTATGCTGGTCCATGTATCTATTTAAACTGACTTTGCTGACCATCACCAAAGGGGCGAGGCGGATCTTCTTCCTTCCACAGGGCTATGCGGTTTGCTAGCGGAATGGGAAATCAATAACGTCGATAGGATGAGCATTAGGATGGCCAAGTGGTTTTAACAGCCCCATTGTCATTCCACCATTTTTGTAAAGCAGTTTGTGGGCCATTCTTTCTACAGTCTTCAATTTTCAGAAGGCTGAGGAAGACAGACAGCTGCAGAGACAGAGAGACAAAGACAGAAGGAGAGAGGCAAAAAGAGGGATCCCTCAGACAATCAAACTGGAAGCACATTTCTGACGCATGTCTTCTGTTCGACAGCCATTCACAGAGGCTTTGAAGATGTGAGTTTTTTTCCAGACCATCAGCCTCTGGATTGAAACATAGTTGTTTTCTCATCAGTACTGAACCCTCCGCACAACTTGCCCTTCACCAAGGAGGCTGGCCTTTATGAGCGGGTCTCCTAATGCACAAGAAGTAAGCAATTTTTTTTCTTATCATCAAAAGGTTTGTGCTATATGCCCCTTTGAGCTCACACAAACATATCAAATGACTCTACTTAAAAAAGCAAAAGCTTCTTTAAGCAGTCCCGTGCAAAGTTAGTTTTAAAAGAACACATGAAAGGGAATATCAGTGACTTTTACAAAATTATTCTGTGATGTTTCAAACTTATTTTAAAACTCACTCGATGTAAAAGATTGTTCTTGAGTAAACAACTTAGATGATGCTACTTTGTACTGCCTCCCTCAGCAGTCTAATATTTAGGCTAATTCAAATTTCACAAGTTTGCATGTTCTTTCTACTATCATGGCTTTAAAAAGGCTGTGCTGTATATTGTTCTAATGCATAATCAACACCAGTTGCAAGAAATAACTGAGTGACTGTGTGCGTGTGTTTTACCACTATCAGTCTCAGACCAGAAAATGTGCCTCGATATCTAAACAATCACTCGGTCTATCTGGATTGGAGCTATACACTGGTGTGAAATCAGAGATAAGGGCTGTAGGGCAACCTCCTACTATCTCTCAGACTGTGGCAGACAGTAATGAAAGCTTAGTAATACAGACTAATGTGGCTTAAGTATTTCAGGCTAAAATAATCCTGTTTTTTCTCATCCAGCTAATTTGGTTGTTTGAATGAAGTTATAGGATTGATTTGTTGATCTTGGATGAAGTTGTCTTGAATAACAGTGTGCTCTTATTTTGAAATAAGGGCAAAATGAGTTCGAACCGTGATCAGCAATCCTATGAGTGCTGATCATAAGTCTCATTTTATGTGTGTTCCTGCATTACTGTTACAAGTGTTATTTTGTACATTGTGTGCCACAATGTTTCCACTGTTTCCAATAGTTGTTATATTATTAGTTATTATGAGTGAATGTGATTAAACTGTTAGTGATGTGTTCAAGATTAAGCAAATTTAATTGCAAACGATTTCAGTTAATAACGTTTGATATACAAAATAATGTATCTGTGGTCAATAAATGTGTTGTAAGTTATTTGTGTACTTAAGATGCAAGTAAAAATCATACATTTTACAGTTCAAATGACAAAACCCCATCATAATGTCATAGTTAAATGTTGTATTTTCTGTTTCCAACAGCCTTTTAACAGTCAGAAGGTTCATATCTTTCTTTTTTAGGGTTGGTTCTTTTCTTAATGGTTATTTTGTTATGTATTTTGTGCTGTGTATTTTACCATATATACATATTTAACTCTTCAATGTGAAAATTAAATACATAATAATGTAATAAATAAATTCATAATAACACCACCAGATCATAAGGGTTTCTCAGGAACCTACACCTAAACCTAATCTAAAAGCATCATCCCTCTAAGAAAAGGAGTCTGTTTGTTTCTGAAAAGGATTTTTCGTACAGTGTTAACTCTTAAATTGTCTTGATCATGATCAAGCTAGCTGTTAATAAGCCTTTACTTTTGAAGGTTTGGGTTTAAGGACTTGTTGCTCTGACAACAGCTGCAGATAGATTCTAATCCAGCTTTGAAGAACTAAAAAATCTAGACTTAAAAATAACACATTCAAAAGTAAAGAAAAAAGAAGGCAACATTATCCTTGGTGTTGTTCAAACATCATTTTCATTCATTTTTTGTCCTGTGTTGAATGAAAGTGCTGTACCATGTTCAAGATTTTTTGCCCTCAGTATTTCAAAGCTCTATAGCAAAAAGAATACTTGACAGCAAGTTACACTGATGGTAATTTTCCCAAATGCCACCGTTCTCATAAAAGCATCACTTTGAGGTGTCATTTAGCCTCAGATCTGTCTAAAAGCATCACATAGATCATCCTGTTTTTGCAGTGACATCTCTTTAGACCAAATCCTTCTCGTACAGAGAGGTTAATCTAAATGTTAATCTAAATCTTAATGTCATCGCTCATTTTCACACTGCAGCCCTGGTCTGTACATGCTGCTGTGCTTAGTATAGATTTGCACAATTGTTTAACTTAGAAAATTAAATTCAGCCATCCCAATTTCCCATCTTAAAAGTGTGGATTATTATTATGGGTGAAAGCGTGGTTAATTATTGGTCCTGGAGAAAATGGGTTCTTTGTCACTAATAATTTCTCTTAGCGAATGCACAGTAAGTCTTTTAAAGGTCATCTTCACAATGATGGCTCAACTGCTGTTCCTTTTGTTCTACATATACATTGTTGTTCATCGAATGTGAGATCCCATTATGTTTGAAGGAGAAGTGCTTTGATCATTGCGTCGGCAGGAACTTTAAGAAGTTTGCTCACGGGCAGATACACAGGTACAGTATTGTCCAGAGGTAGCAGGGAGAGATTTGTGGTGATGAAAGACTGTAGATGAGCAAACAGACAAAGGCAAGGATTAATAGAGTGTGAGTGAGACATTGAGTTACACCTTATTCTCTTATTATTCCCTCGCGATTCACAAGTCACATTGTCTTAACAGAAGCAGTGATTGTAGAAAGTTACTTTGTACTGCTGGCTTGCTCTACAACTGCAGCACTTGTGCCCGATTCCCAAGAGGAATATTAAAAAAAAACAAGATTTGTTTCAGCGCAGCCCCCATAAATTACAAGGAATGGTGTCCTAACTTCCATAAAAAGTTTTTAACTGCATTATTGATTCTATAATACAATGTTAAACAGAGAATTCTTCCTCAATATACTTTGAAATATGAATGCATGAAAGAGGACAAACATATAAAGATGTGCATACACATGTGCTTCTATTTTGAACACATTATTTTCATTTTCTTCTTCAATTTTAACACCTATAGTACTCTAAAATCTGGCAAGAGAAGTAAACCAATGGCACGGTAAGATTGTTTGTGTCCATGCTGAGAGTCACATTTTTCAAGGCAATTGCCTGCTGACAACTGTCTAACCAGAGAGCTTGAGAGAAAAGGAAATGTGGGTGTAAAAGACAGATACAAAATAGTCTGACAAATGAATGTATCCCTTTTCAATTACAAAGCAGGTACAATTATGGACAGTGAAGTGCACATGTATCAGTTTTAGGTCATTCTGCATTAACTTGAATAATCTATACAATTCCTATTAGGTTTTTGCAGGGAGACACAGGACTATCATTCTTCTGTTTCAGAGGTGGTTTCTCTCTTCATGACTGCCATTTTCCAAGGCATCTTCAGCCTGAAACTTCTTAATGAGGTCTTCTCTGGGAGCAACAGTGCAATGCTTGCATGCTTGCACACAGAGACTTGAGGGGTATACTTTTGAAAAATAAGAACAGCAAAGGTGTTTTGGAGTAGATGCCTGGTGGAGGTGAGCTTTAAAGCTCCTGTATTAAAAGAAAAAAGGCAAAATATCAGGTCAGACATACAGTAGGTAGAGTGTTAGTGTGGAAGTGTATGACATAAAACCTTATACAACATATAATATAGTACATTAATTGGTTAAACTCTTATTATTATTAAAACATACATCTGGAATTCCTTGCTCTTAACCTTTGTTGGTCAAATCAGAGACTTTACAGATGCTTTACAGGCACGAAGCGGCTTGAAAATTTGCAACGTGCAATAATGAAGTGTTTCCTGAAACCTCAGCTGTAACATACAAGACAGGATCCAAACCAGGAATTCTTTTTTTACAATAACACATTCAGTCAACACCGGAACTAAAAGACTTCACAGTCCTGTGCCTCCCCCGAAAGTCTATCATTTTTAGATTTTTCTCCATTGCCTGAATGCATTGGAATCATTGGCATTGAAATATGTGAAAATGTAGCATAGCTTTGTAGTTGTACTATAGCTGCATCTCTCTCCCCTATTTTGTGAGACTCGTCTCATTCCTGAGACTTAAATATCATCACTAAACATTTTCAGTCTTCAGCCTCACTGTATTGGATAGTCCAATTTAACAGGGCTTCACTTCAGTCTGGCTCCACACACAGATAAGAATAACCCAGAGCAGCTAAGAGAACCTTTTCCTTTCCTTGATCGTGTTATCTTAAAGGCATATTCTCTCACTTCCACCGGATACTGTCATGTTTCTCAGCCCATGTTTTATTTCTCTGCTCTGCGCAGGGGAGCCTTGTGCCAACCGAGGAAGGCAAGGGAAATTGCCCCTTCTCTCTCTGTCTTTTTGACTCACTGTAGAGCTCTCCTATTCCTTTTCTCGGTAGTAAATAATGCTTTTTCATGGCATGCATACTCTAGCTCAACAGTGTGTTGAAAGCATTTTATGAAAATCAGGAGTTGTTTGAAGTTGAAGCTTATTTCAAACTTAAATCTCTTGGCCTGCTACTTCAGCCCCTCCCTTTCCTCATTCTCTTTGATATGCAGGCAGTGTACACAGAGCTGATTGAATTTGTACTCATTTTTTGTCAGTCTTTTTCTTCTTTGAGACCTAATTTCTTCAAATGCATTGGCATTACTGGATTTCTGGTCGTTGATAACCATCCCTGCAATCTTTTACCCTTGATGTCTTGGTGAGGACTGCTGGATGAGAGAGATGAAGAAAAGGTGGCTGATTGACTTGGATATTTGTTTTGCTTTCTAACTGCTGTTTGAAGTGGTATACACATGAGAGGGAGATGCTTATGAACCCTCATGAGTCTCTAAAGCTTCCAGTGTAGATTCATTTAGCGTGATATGCTCTTCAAAAATTCCACTTGCCCAACCACACTCACTTTTGCACTCCCCCTTCTCCCTGTATGCCTTTCACAGACAGACAGGCAGCAGACAGTCATTCTCAGATTTGCTCACACAAACACACAAAAAAGTCACAGACACACAATGCTTATACAATGCACACGGTGTTCAGACTTAAACACACAAACAAAATACATCAGTGAGGGCTCTCTCAGGCTTGTCACATTTGACAGCCTGTCTGTCATTAGCATAGTTTTGCCTCACAAATCAATACATCTCTGGCCTTTTGAGGCACTTGTTGAAGTCGGCTTCCATTTGAAAGTGTGAGTGAGAAGAGTACAAAACACAGATTGCAACCGCTGGTTGTTAAGAAAGCTTTCGAGGCTCATGAGTCTGGGGGTATATTTAAATATGGATAAACAGATACAGACAGCGCACACTGGGAAACAGACAGTCGCACATGCTCTCTTTCTCCCACATGTACACACACGCATACACACACACACACACACACACACACACACACACACACACACACACACATATACTCATACTCCCTGAGTCATAACTCGCTGTGTTTTTAGCCATAGGGAAGTCCTTTATCCACATAACTAGATTAACTCTGATCAGCTTAATTTGGATTCAGCCTACTTACCCCTCCCTGGTCTGCCTGTCAGTCTGTCTGCATGTTCGTCTGTCATTCTGTCTACTTGAATGGCAAGATGTTTGCCTGTATGTGTGCGTGTCACTTTATTTAACTGTCTCTTTCTGTCTAGTCTTTAACAAGGATTACCACCAGCAAGTTATACCTCCACCCATTTTTAGCTTTTCCCCCTCTCTCCCCTCTCACTCTTATAAAGCTCGTGTCAGTGCACAGTTGTTTTGTTGTTTCATGAATAACATAAAAATCTTTTACCCTTACAACGAACAGATGAATATATTATAGCTTTTTGTTTGTTCCAAAAAGAAGTACACTTGCTTCAGGTAGATTCTTTTTTCCTTTTTCTTCTTTTTTTAAAAACTACATGTAATGAACTCATTCTGTCTGCATGTCTTGGCAGGGTGTCAATGCAATATATTGACTGCAGCAGTCTCTCAGTGTCTTTGGATTGCAGAATCTTTAGGAGGCTCCCAGGGACTGACTGACAATAAAATAACAAAGAGAATGTGGAAACTGTCAATTTCCTGAATCCAAAAAGTCTCCAAAAGTCAACATTTCTACATTTCTCATGCTTTTTTTTTAAGTCACACGCTCCTTCTGACAATTGAGTTACTTGTGTATTATATTCATAAACCAATAATTGCTTTTATTCAGAAGCATTCTTGTTATAGTTTACTATTTCAATTAAATCCATATTAAATTGACATAATGGCTCCACTCAAAGCAGCTTTCCTAAAGTCATAAAATCATCTAATTGTAGACAGGGTAAAAGCAAAACCCCTACACTGTAAAACATCATCCAGGATTTTAGTGGAATCAACTAATCTTTTCTCATCAACTTAACATGAATACAGTATATACGTTTTATTAATCTCAATTTAATTTAAGTTAAAAATTTCTATTTTCTATTTTCAGACCACTTCAGAACTTATAAAAATGAGTTGTTCCGACTTTTTGCCTTGATATGATGAGTTGGATGTATGTACTGCTGGGAGTTCACTCAACTCATTTAATGAAGTTTCTAAAGAAATATGGTCGGGATATTAGTAGGCTTCCTAGCATGCATTGTTTGAGAGTTAACACTCCCCAGAGACCCCTCTGTTGTGTAGTTTGAAAAAAACATACGTGATTGAAACTCGCTGTGTGTCTTTAATACGTGTTAAATTAAGTCATGGTTGTTTCTTTTCATTGAAATAGTGTTAACTAATAGTCAATAAATATTTAATAGCGAATTGCAATTAGCAGCCCTGTTGTCTTGACTCTGCAACCACGATTCGTTTGATCTCCCTTTCAAGAACAAGGACAGAACAAGGAGGACAAGGACAATATGCTTGTATGTATTTCCTAAAAGTTTAATTGCCATAAGGCCACTGTCAATTAGCGCTAGAGAAAATTAGGCGTTTTGGTATTCCAGAAAACCATAGTTCAGACAACATTCAGAAAAGTATTGTCAACTACTATTTATTTGGCTTTCACAAAAGCTCCAGGGATGCTTAGTTTGTCCTTAATTGTTAATTATCCTAATTGTGTCACAGAACTAATGAGGAAATGTTTGTTAGGTTTATGTTTGGATATACTATACTATTTTATATTAAACATAAAATCGCAAAACCAATAGCATCTATAGGAGAGGGTATTGTAAGCTCATTGCCCATGAACCAGTTTCCCTGATGATCAACTTGTCACTTAAGACTTGGTGGATGAGGAATTAGGAGAACATGGCCTTTCGGGACATAAATACGCTAAGACGAGTGGCCGAGGCTTAACAGTCCCATTACAGAGCTCATTCTGTGTCCAAAGAACTACGGTTACAATGCGTAACCATCAGTTCCTTACTCTGGGTGGAACTGGATGGGCCGCAAGCCTCGTTCATTACTGAAGTCTGGAGAAAGACAGCAAGATGAGGGCGAAAGATGGAGAAAGGGATGGACACAAAATGGGAGGGGAGCAGGATAAGGAGACACGGAAAGGAGAATTATATGAAGGGCCAGAGGGAAGGAGGGGACAGATAGTAGGACAGAAAGCATGAGATTCTGAGGAAAAGAAGGGGGATAGAAATAATGAGGGATGGAAGGAAAGTGGGGATAAGCGAGGAATGGAGGAGAAGGAGGGGGGCAGCAAAGAGAGAGCTGAGTGGAGCTGAGGAGGCGCTGGGCCTGGGGGATTGCTGCACATTTATCCTCCTCTGCAGCAGGCTTCTGAAGCACTACCTCAGGAAAAGACTTTAAAGCAGGGTGGCTGCTGCTCTGCGCTGATCTGTTAATACCCACAGATACATGAGGCTTCGCCATAGTACTCTGGGGGTGGGGTGGAGCGGGACAGTGTGTATAAGTCTGCATGTGAGTTTGTTATGTGTTCAAGGATCATATCGTATCTCTGCAGACGATATCCCATCCCCACCGCTAGCTTGCCCCAACTCACCCGGAGACATGAAGTTACCGGAGCGATTAAAAGATTAGATTGGACTATCATGTGGTTGTGTGTCAGCATTGTCACCTAAAGCTGCTGCTGTGAGGTGTGTGGGGGTGGGGGTGGGATATGACTACCCTGTTTTAGGATCCTGTAAAAATAGACTCCTGCCTCCTGGGAATTAGTGTAAAACTCCCTCAGAGCCACAGTACACAGCAAAAAATATACACACTGGGAGGTGGAGAGGCTGCATGGGATTTGTGCTGGCTGCTTCACAGAGGAACATGTCCCATGCTCTCATGGGGGGGCCTACATGATTAATTCAACGAAAGTAAAAAGACCTAAAGCGGTGGATAAAGATGTAAGATGTGAAAGATCAGTTTCTTTGTGTTTAACCCCCTTATTTCACAAGTGAGATTTTACTGATAAGTTGAAAGCATCTGCGTATGGCTGGAGTCTTTAAAACTGTGTCCATGTGAAGTCAGCATGTCAAAATGCTCTTTATAAACCGAATAACAGAAGTAGAAATGCCCCATCTAGAAAACTGTAGGATAGAATTTTTATAAGGCTGTGTAAAACTACATTGGAGACCATTTCTTAAAAATTCATTTGTGCCAGCCAACATGTTTTCCTCTGCTGCCCCATCTTTGTTTTTCACACACAATCCCCTCAGAACATAAAGAAATCTGTTGTTTTCCAAATCTATTTGAGGAAAGGCTGCAACAAAACTCTTTCTCAGACTAGACAGAGACATACTTTTTCATAACTTTGCACATTAACTCCAGCACTGTCCCTCTTAACTCCGCGGTGAATGTGTTTCTAGCAGTGCACCTATTATTATTAATTGAATCTTACTGACAGTGATTTGACCTGTGTGTAATTGAGGTGTTTTCACCTGTTACCATAGCGATCATGGTTAATGTAAGTATAATCGTCCATGACATAAGTGTAAGTCAATACATCCAGTGTCCTCACAAGTGGATGTGTGCATGATGATACAGACGGGTGACAAATTAAAGGAAAAACGTGGTGGCCCAGCATCTTACTGAGACACTTTATGTTGGTTTTTCCTTTAATTTGTCACCTGTCTGTATGTCTCTATAATTTCCTGAATCATCCTAGAAATAAGGTGTTTAAAAATGACAGGACAACCAAGTGAATAACAATAAAATGATTAATACAAGACAAATATCACAAACAGTATGAAATACTACTGAAGATATGAGATTGACTTAGTGACTGCTTTGTTGTTTGTTTGAAGTGGGAGACAAAATGATAGCAAATTGCTGTTGTGGGAACGTGTAAATGATACCTTAAAATGCTCTGAAATGATGAAAGACACCTCAGCATCTCAGCAACTAGCAAAAGCAATAAAAGATTGAGGGGAAAGACAAAATATAAACAAAACAATAGAACCATTGCAGGCCCAGTGGGGAATCCACACCATGTTGGTGTTTGATCACGATAAGCTCAGAGCTTCAGCACCTCCTCACGGCCCTGTGCAACCAATCAGTAATAATCTCTGGAAGCTTCCTTTTGTTTTCCACTACAAACACTCACAGACTTTTCATCGTCCTTAAATGTTAAAACTCCATGTCCGAGGCGAGCCTGGCTTACAAGTCACAAACATTTGATGTATCAAACGTTATTTTGCATCACACAAGGATTTTCATCATGAATGTGAACCCAGAAGAGCGAAAGAAGAGAAAAAAGGGATGCTCTTGGCAGATCCAAGTATCTAATTGATTTTTCACATGTTACCTTAATTTGTATATTGACTTCCCAACAGATGTTAACAGTGCCAGCATCCTACCATTGTCTCCATTCCTGTGTTATCATCTCCTATTTAAACGCAGTCTTTCTTTTCTTTTTTAAACACAGCGTTGTAGTGTTAAATGGACAAACAGTTCCAGGAAAAACTGTGCTTTGTCATTTACTTGTGCTTTTATGAACGTTTCCACTCACTTGATCATGTCATTACAAGTTAATGTGGCCTGTTGTTGCCTGTTAGACTTTTAGTTGTTTCTTATCGACCAGGGCCTCTTATCCACTTGATAGAAATCACCTGTATTCTCAGATAACATGACAGGCTATTAGAAAGACGTGGTTAACCAGGCGTGTGATATCGCCTACAGTAGTCTTTAAAGATGGTGTAAACAACAGTGGTACTGGGTCACTGCTCTGTGGTACATGCTCTGAGCCTCTGCAGCTTGTGTATGTGTTTTCTTAATGTATTATAAAAGGTGCTCCTTACAATAGAATACAATACCAAGCTACAGGTTTAAAAATATAAGACCGCAGAGTACTGTAAAATCAGGATATCTCGGATACATCCTCAACAGAAATTAAACATTATTCCCAAAGGCTATTTTGGGCTGCAATAGATTCCACTGGTGTACATTATATTTTGTCAATCCCCTGTTATTGCATTAAAGTGATTACAACAGATTTAGGTCTCATAAAAAATGTTGGCATGAATTTTGACAAAACATGGCATTTCAGCTGTGACACAGGAACCTTACAGCTCTCTTAAACTTTGATGAATCGTTTAATGGCTGCAAAAAATTTCAGACATTGGAATGTATTTGTAATATCTGCAAATATCAGTTTACTAAGTGTGGTTATCATCTATTCTGCGCATTTTGTTGAAGTCTTCTCATTGGCATATGCCCCTACAAATGTTACATCTGCAACACAGACTGCACAGACCAAAGAATGGGTGTTCATGCCTTTAGAGGTCTCAAAATTATGTCTGTGCTCGCATTTCAGTCAGAAAAACATCTACCCAGTTCAAATGACCTCAATTCCAGCCAGTCGAGAGAGATTGTAAATAATGTTCCACTGAATTAAGAGGCCTAAATCCTGGAACTTCATCTTGCTGACAGAGTCTGTGGTTTGTAATCTGGACACACGGTTACAGAGCAACTGGGTTTTTCAGGAGATAGCTTTTTTGTAATACCATCATCAGGACAAAGTTTGTGTGATTAGACTTAAGTTAGACTGTAATTAACATAGTTAAATAGCTGTACCGCCATCTCCAGGGACCCCTGCATGTTACACTCAAGGTAAGGGAGGAGGAGGGCAGAGGGGGAGGAGGTGGTTTGGAGATGTAAAGCAGGTAATTAAATGAAGATTGTATGCTATTGAATGATCTCCTGGGCAAATACAGTACCTCCTCCTCTTCCTCCCTCCTCTCCCTCCCTCTTTCAACCCCCACTCTCTAGCCTTGCACCTGAGATGAAGATGACAGTTAATGATGGTGTTTTTTAAAACCACTTTAGCTCATGCCCTATAGCTCACGCTCGCTCCTCGAGACAGACTGGGGTTATTTTTTTCGCCTCTTCTTTCATCCTTTACTGAGATAGGCTCACATCATTTTTTCCTCTATGTTCCATTAGCAAATTGCCTCCCCCTCTTCCTCCCCTCCTTGTTTCCACCTCCCCACCTGCCCCCTAACCCTCCCATTAGAAATCTAACTGGGGAATTTACTCATTTAAACTGGGAAAAACAATGAAGTTCACTCCAGGGTCTGTTTTATTTTTCAGAAGTCGGAGAGGAGCCACAGCGCTCGAGAGAGAGACTAATGTTGGATGGCATAGTAAAGACAACCTGAAGGACCTGAGAACCATCATTCGCACAGAGTGGCAGCAAGGTCATCTGGCTAAGGGATGGTGAGTCTGTTATTTGCATATGCCGTGGGCTATGAAGTAATAAGGTCTGCTTAGCTTCTCCATTTAATCATTTTAAAAAGTGTTAAGACAACCATTAGTAAACTGGCCACCAGGCTGTTTGATTTGCCTAGTTATTATCTGCTTTCATGCATGCGTTGGTCTAGATCAAATAACCCTAAACATCTTTTGGAGAATAAAAAGAGAAAAATACAAGCGGCGTAATTTTTTTGTCAAGCTGTTCGATTAATGTTGATAACAGCTGTAAAACTTTCAAGTATTACATATAGTAATTGGTTGACAGGCCATAAAATTACAGGTCTGGATTGAAACATTTAAGCCTAATCAAGAAAATAATTCCTCTGTAAAGCACAGAAGAGGTAGTATTAAGACTGTAAGCAAGTCTGAATAGCATATAATCACAACAAAATCTCTTGCTGAATAAATACATTAATGTGATCCATTATTACTAATCAATCTATTATATTCATGACATATTTGTATGCCCAACACAACAGCTGCATTACATTTGGGGTAATCAACACTTGATTACCATAATAAAATAAGTCAGTTAGTTAAAGCCGAGTCGATTAAATAGAGAAAGAGATAGGGAGAGAGACGGTGTTTCCAATCCATGTGTGATTCACTCAATATTCTGTCCTCATTTGTGTTTCACTACAGTATGTGTATTCCCTACGCACTGGATAAGCTCACATCTAAAAACTGCTGAGTCAGTCGGCTTAGAGCACTCACAGACCACTCCTTGTCTTAATATGTCTAGTCCTGTGTCAGGTCTTTGGATATCAGGGTTAATATCTAACTGAAGGATTCAATCTCCGAGATTATGTGTGTTTGATTTTGTTTACAGCATCTGCCATCAGATGTAATTGAATGTACTGCATGGTATAATCTGATACATCCAGGGGTGATGTTTCGCTACTGCTGCCGTTTTGTATGTGTATGTGTGCAGTGTTCCCTAGCCCATAGATGCCCTGTAGGAATCCAAAATTGCCTGTAGATGTCCTGCAGGATTTAGTCCCGGCTGTATGGTAAATAATCATACATTATACATCTTCTGCATTTGATTAATGTGTTGAAGGATGCTATATATCCTAATGAAAATATTCTGTTTGTATTCATCCGTGTATCCAAAATAGGTGACTAAAGGTGTCAAAATATTTTCAAACAGAGCTCCTCATTATGTGTGCACTTAATGAGTATTGTTTTTTGAGTGATTTTTCTATATAACTTTAGTATATGTTTCTTTATGTTTATGTAATGTGTGTTTTGTGTTTGACTCAGGCCTTTGAATGTAGCAATAGGTTATCGCTGTGAACATTTAACACCACAACCCTCATTTACCACAATCTGAAGCATTTGATACTTACACTTGACACGCACATTAACATTTTAGTCTGACGCTGCCATGCAGAGGGATGAGTGAGCAGGTGCAGTAGGGGTTCAGTATCAGGCTCAAGGACACTTCGACAGGGCACAAGGCTGCTGCTGGGACACATCGGCACTTGGGGTGATAAAATCGTCCCTGTTAACAACCAGTTGTCTCTTCTCTAACTGGCTGGTATACAATGAGACAGTAGTATCAGCTGTTATCGTCTTTTAGTAACTGTATCTGAGCTACAAAGATCTGTTAAAGATCTCTGTCTCATCTCTGTTAAACGAATAGTTCTAAATTTGCCCGGAGACAGTGAGAGAAGACTGATACCACTCGGATATCTGTCTGTTAGCTTGGAAGCTATAGCCAGGTGATAGTTAGCTTAGCTTATCACCAAGACCGGTGGCAGAGGGAAAGTAGTCTAGCTAGTCTGGCTCTGTCCAAAGGTGAAAAAAAATCCACCTATCAGCACCTCTAAAGCTTTCCACACATAAAGCCGAAGTGTAAAAAAGTTGTATTTTTATGGGGAGTTACATACTGGACTATTTCTTGTCTGAGTGCAGTATCTTCTGGGAGTCTTGGTGTCACAGTGATGAACTGAGATATAATGTGTTAGTTAGTGAGCTTTGGAGATGCCGGTAGGGGGATTTTTTTGTATACCTTTGGACAGAGCCAGGTTAGCTGTTTCCTCTGCTTCCAGTCTTTATGCTAAGCTAAGCTAACATTTCCTTCCTGTAGTGTCAATAAGCGCATTTCCCAAAATGAAACTGAAAACTATTTAACTAATATTTACCATTTTATTTATTGCCCTTCCATTATGTATGCATATCCGACCAAAATTCTCTAAACCTAACATTAATACCTGATGTGAAATGTTACAGTAGGAAGATATATTCCATGTGTTTATACAAGGTTCAGCAAGAGCATTTGTCATCATGAAAACAACAGCTACAGTAGACTTCAAAGCAGTATCCCCAGAAATACAAAAAGAGGATGTTACATGTAATTTATTTTTGTTTTCACCCCACAGAGGATCTGTAGTTCAAAGAGGTAGACTAGTGAAAAGTATGTCACTGGTACCAAGCCAGGATAAGGTATTACTGCTTTAAATCCTTCAGCACTGATCAAAACCAGACTTACTGCACACGCAGAGAAACTGGTACATTCAACAACACACAGCCCTTCACACACACCAACACACACACACACACACACACAAAAAAACTCATGCTTTGATGACAATAACTTGAACAATAATACCAACAATGGTGACCTCTGTGATTCGGTTCACAGACCAGATGACAGTCAGCAGTAGATCATACCATGTGGCCAGGGATGCTGTCGTACTGTAGTCCCTCTCTTTTATCACACTGTCTTATTCTATATTTATTTTTGTCCATTTCTAAGAACTGCAGTATTATCAATAATGCATCAACAAACAAGGCCAAAACATTGTTATTTTGTTCCAACTCTATTGGTCTTACAGATGTGGTTGTTATACTGTAGTTATAGTGTTCTTGCGTACAATGAGTCAGCCCTTGGACTACTATAAAATTATGTGTGTGTTTTGCATTCTACATTTCTATTTTAATCAATCGTTTGTTCGTACTGTTGGCGTTGAACAATGAGTTCATATTCAAATTTAGCCCCGAGGAACAGTTTTGCTTTGGGGCACTGGAATGATGGGAGATGAGAAATGCTCTTTAGAGTATGTTGCTGCAGCCCCAGAGGTTTAACAACCAAAGATTTGGATTAACTTCTTCAAATGAAAATATGACTGTTAAGTCTGCAAGTCTGAGTTGGAGGGTTTTTAGAGGCTTTTCCAAATCTCAGATTCTCACAGTTTAGTTCAGTAAAATTTGTAATGTGCAAGCTTTAAAAATGTGTGAATATTTACTGTGTATGAGTGTGTCCATCGATATTGGTTTCTCCCATCAGTGTGTTTATACATACACTAGGCATGCTGTATCTGTAACTCTGAATGTGAGTGTGTCTGAGTTCATTTGCTCATGCTTGTGTACTCACATGCCTCCATATGTCTCATAATCCAGGAGACTGGCACACATCATAGCGTTGGGAGCTGGGGAATTCAGAGCCGTTGTGCCACATTCATCAGTCTAAAGAAACAGACAGAGAGAACTTATGTGACTGTGTTTAGCATATTACACAAAATAAAGAAAGATTTCGACTGTGCGCAGGGAAGGGCTGCCTCACTGAATGAGGAATCCGCTGTGGAGAAGATTCAAAGGGGCAATTTTACACCAGCTTATGAGCAAGGGAGTGAATAGAGGGATGCACAGTGCCTAGAGACCGCCAGATGTTACACAAGGGAATCCATCTACAGCAAGGCTGACCAAGGGTGGAATGATTCTAAATTGGCTCTGAAAAATTGGGTCCTCGCATACAAACAGATGAAGGCAATATTTAGGGAACAGAGTGTTATATGAAAAATGGTTGCCAGTTTAATTCAGCGTCTTTTTCATTACCTCTGCCAAGGAGGTTATGTTATCAGCCTTGTTTGTGTGCCTGTTGTTAGTTCGTACGATATCTCAGAAACTAGACAACAGATTTCAATCACATTTGGTGGGAAGTCTGGCCATGGGCCAAGGAATGACTAGTCTTTGTTGTGGATCCCAATTCAGATTTCTTAACATTATAGCATTTTTGAACATATTTGCTATTTTCCACCAACTACTGTACTTACTTGAAAAAGTTGGCCCCTCCTCCCCGGCTCAACGTAAGCACGTGATACCTGATCGCTACGTTTTTGTAGAGTCCCGCCCTCACACCTTGCGTGCTGTTATTGGCTGGGGGCTACACACCCACTGCCCAAAGGTTGACCCCCAGAAACATCCCGCCTGCCTTTAAATGCATGTTCAAGATATTCCTATTATTCAAATAATAACACACATAGAGGATTGTGGAGACTTGGCAGATGTAAAGTATATGCGCTCTGTGTGCTTTCTAGTTTTGCAAGATAATTGCAGATTGCTGTTGAATCAGCAGAGACCATGCTTTATACATTGTAATATGACGTTAAATATGACGTTTATATCAGAACCACATACAGTATACATTGCTATTATTGTACACTAGAGTATCTTTACTGATGAAACACAAGTAAATCATTGCACCACATATTCAGGGACATGCCTTTATCATCAGTTGCTGCCTTTTAACTCTTTAAAATCTAATGAAAATAACAGCATTATACTCTGTAAAGGCTTGAAAAAAGTGTTTGTTATAGTTGACAGTTAGCACAACATTTGATCTGGGTTGGACCATCACATTGTCATCACATACAGTATGAGAGAGAGTATTTATTTATTCAAGTTTCTTGAGCTAAAGTATTTCTTTTTTCAACAGAGAATTGGCTACAGCACAAGAAAATGTATAAATATATATATAAAGGTCACATACGGAAACAGCAGGTTGGCTTAAGCAGCTAAAAAGCATGTACAGGAAAATACTTTGTGGCATGTGTCCTATATGAAGGCTACCAGGCCGTTCCATTTGCTGTCAGTACCTAGCAAATCCCCTGGGAACAATGTCCTAGTGAGGTTGAAATTAAACAAAAATTAAATTACTAAGAAATAGCCACAAAGTAGAACTGTAGAAGTAACATGGTTGCCACAGAAGATATCAATGGTCAAACTTTTTTCTAGCTACAGTGGTGCAAAAAAACTAGATGAATTTATACAGTAATTCAAAGATACTACTTCAGATGGGTAATCCTATAAACACAGTAAAAACACACCCCGGTATGAAACTGCTGTTTGTTCAAACCCTGTTATCCATCTCCAGAGACCCCCAGATTCCATGGCAGATGGGAGAGGTGAGAGGCAACAGTATAGTACACACTGATCATTACATTGAGCAAATTCTGTGTGTGTGTGTGTATCCTCGAGATTGAAGCAACCGCTGGTCTAATCATTCAGTGTGTTAGCTATGGCAGCTGGCTGGCAGTCAGGCGTGCCCCATGTTAAATCCAGCTCCTGTTGCGTGTATTGATGTTTTATCTTTTAAGAAGTAACAGACAGGTCTTTTGTTTTTGCATCTGTAAACACTGATGGTGGTTGTAGGCTGTGGAGTTGATGTAGACATTGATTGTGACTGATTACAGGACGGTGTGTATACGGCATATAGATGAGAAGAAATTGCCCTTCAAACTACTGCTACATTTGTTCTTCAACCATGAATATAAAATATCTGGAAGTCTTTTGGGGGCAAATGCTGGATAGGTCCAAACTGTTGACCCTTCAACAAGGGCTAATATACCGTAAATCAAGCAGCCATTCTTCTTAGCTTTTTTTATAGTACATGCAGTTTCCTCTGTATTACTGTACTGTAATTACGTGCCTCTACAAGATAAACAGCCAAGCTAGGGCCGCTCCTGTGATTCTTACATTTAAACTAATAAGTTCCCATAAGTCCTTTCTCTCTGTTTCAAAAGCTTTCCTCACATTCTGCATGCTTTCAGTCCTTCTTTGACTTCCTTTTCTATCTTGCACCAGCTGAAAAAATAAAGAAAAAAAAGGAAACCCACAGACATGAAACCAGAATGGAAATTCTGCCAGGCGCTGCCACCTCCTCAGATGCAATAGTGAACTAAGCAATGGGATCTTTGAGGAAGCAAAGGGACTTTTAATGAACAGGCCCTTTATTGATCTGTGGACAAAACAGTCGTTAATTATGTGTGGGTGGGCATTTAATTGAGGGAGAGAAACAAGGTCCCTGCTTGCTAAGCTAATGCATGGTCAAGAATGAGGAGAGTTTGATTGAGTCCTGTGCCATTGGGGTAAAGGATGAGACACGACGGTCACTCAGCCGATGCCTCTGGATCTTCCTTTCTCCCTCTCCCCCTTCTCTTCTCTGTCTCTATCTGCCTCTCCCTTTCTTTGTCTTTTAGTAAGTGACACTTGCTGTGTTATGCTGCTCCCCTTGGTCTCCAAATTAGGAGGAAATGCCCACCATCTCCTCATTTTCCTCAACTCTGTGCTCTTTTGTCATCTGTTCAGCCCAGTCTGCCTCGCGCATCTTTGATTTTCTGACTTGAATAAATGGCAGCAGTGAAGAAGTGTCTAAAGCAATAGAGAATCTGGAAGAGGAGCATATTGACTCAATATCCTGTGTGTGTGTGTGTTTATGTATTATAGAACCCATATTTCTGTGATTTGCGCAATCTAGTATACCTCTTTGTTTTGTAGTTGTCAGTCATCATCAGGCAGCCAACTGTCTTAAGGCTCTGCTCAGTGAGTCTTATTATGTGCAAGCACAACTCTCCATATCTGCTGCCTGTCTCTTATATTATCTCTGTGAACCCTCTGAAACTGACGGTCATTTAATAGGTCCTCGGCAGTAGGTTTAGTCAATGATTCTGACTATTAGATCAAATTTTAACGGTTATCATGTTCTCTTCCAGCCAATGAAATGAGTAAATTAAAGATAAAACAAATAATTGCTAATGGATACATGAGACTAAGAATGAAGATATGAATTTGATATATAAAAGATGTTAAGATACTGTACATGCTAAGTTCATAATAAATGATTGATTACACTCATTTATGACCTGTTATTTGAGAAAAATAACAACACAACACGGCATATGAGTGGAATTCTGAAATTATATCCTATTAAATGAAGACACACACTTCTGAACACAAATCTGAACACTTCAATTGGGTCACCTGTGTAGTGCAATCAGATGAGGCTTAAGTCATGAGTCCCACTGTAGTGTATACCATAAGTAACAATGTCACCTCTGTCACTCACACCACATACTTCTGGAGATGAATGGTGGTGTTTAACTGAAGAACTACACAAGGTGTAATCCCTACAGGGGATGAGTTGTGTTGCTTGAGCATGAGTGTATAAGCTCAGCATGAGTTAGATTCTCATTAAAAGAGGCTTATTTATCTCTACACCTCCTAAAGAATCAAGGCTGGCGTCTTGAAGTCTTTGGGCTGGCAGCAATTACCATACCTATCAAGTAGCTTTTATAACGCCTGTTCTGTGTCATAAGAAAGATGTGCCAAGCTATTACTCAAGCTGCCGGCACTTTTCACAAGGTGTAAGTGCTGAATGCGCTCTCAAAATGGATTTATGTAAAGGGATCAGTCTCTGTGCATGGAAAAAAAAAACACACATCCATTTTAGAAGTTAAAAATATAGCTTTGCCATCTTTGCCTGTCTGGAGAAAAGGGAATAGTAGCTTGTAGTTGTAAGTTGTTGAAACCTCTTGTGTTGGGGATTTTAACTGCAGCTATGCTTTGCATTTGTCAACACTAAGTTTAGAAAATGTTATACTAAACATCAAATAAGCGTTTGCCTTCAGTAATACTGGCAGTTACATAAAACGCAATGCAATCCTTGTTTTAACCATTAATTAATCATCCCAGTTTGTTAGAACAGATGTGAAAGAAGAAAGAAAATTAACAATAAGAAAATTAACTCCAAACACAAGCACAGAAAACACTGTAGTGTAACAATAGATGATCAGGAACAGGATGACACTTTAAGTTCCCATAAATAATTTAATTTTACATCTCTGATGCCATGAAGCTACCATATTTAACGGTTTCTGACATGTAAACACTGTGCATTCAAGTTCCAATTATATTATACTAAATAATACAGAGGTGTCTGAAAAGTAAAAAAAAACATACTGTAGATGCTTTGGCTTGCATCAGCTCAGTCCAACAAAACCCTAATTTAGTGTATTTTTTTACTCTGCTTATCATACAATCTGAGCTCAATGGTAGATGACATCATTCAGTTCAAACACTGTATATTTTTTAGAATATTTCAATTGCATCTCTTCCCTCTCACATGAGGATAACGTTGGATAAGTGTCCAAAACATATATGATATCATTGATTCTCAAAAATGAAAACTTTTACTCCATGCTGAAAGTGATTGCAGGAGGCTTCATAAATAACAAACGTCATCCTGGTGGGAGTATTTTTAGTCCTAGTTTAAATAAATTTCAGTGTAATTCCTAGGAGCGATAGTGGAATGCTTGATAAATATGAGCACGGATCCTATATGATGAAACACACAGCAACTCCTAGAGCTCAGGGTATCCAATTTAAATTTAGCGTATGAAAAGATAAATCCATTTATTAGCCTTAGTTGAGCTATACCTCTTAAATAATGCAAACAGTCCTCCAAATGTTCACCTAGTGTCAGGGTCTGGTTGTAGAAAATTCCTCTGCTGATAGTATTGTGTGACTAGCCATAATATCCAACTGCTGCTTGGAGGGCTATTACTGTCATAGTAACCCAACAGGGTGTCATTATATGGCTAGCAGCTGCGACTATTTGTTTTTTCCTATGTTAACTCAGCCTCACAGCTGTGTTTTTGTATGAGCATGGAGAGGAATGTGTACATGCTTGCATGTGTGTGTTTATCATGCATCTGCTTGTGTAGCATGTATCAAGTGTGTGTGTGTGTGTATGTGTGTGTGTATGATCTACAATGCTCTTTCCTCCCAGGGTCCATAACCTCCCATTGCTCTATGATAAATGTGTGGCACTGTGGTGCATGTGTGGCCTTAAAATGAAATGGTCGGCTGGCCCCTGCGGGAGTAGCGCATACTGTTTTCAGACACATCATTACTGGTATGGATCTATTGATTGTTTGTTGGTTTGTTTTTTGTTTTTTTTCTTCCTTTGAGTTGTTTTTTTGTTTTCAATTAGCTACACTTTCACACAAATTAAACACATAATGCATGCTAAATGTGATCAAATATCTTTGATTTATCACACAAATGTCATATAAGTTGGGCTACATATATATTGTATACTGGTGCACTTAATATTTAATAGCTGCATTAAGCAAAACCCTTAAAACTGTTGTGCTGTGAATTGTAGCCAGAGGGAGGTAACATTACATTATTTCAGCTATGTTGGTACACTGACTTTTTGTCTCATATTAAGTATTGTATAAGTATTATTCACATTATTGGTGTGTAATGGATTTTATCTGAACGGCCATCAATTATCTTTCCTTATAATCAACATTAATTGATCACATGAATTATGTATGCTTTACATCCTTAATGTGACACAAATCTGTGTGTGAGATGTGTGTGAGCGATTTAGCCATATTCATGCACTTGTCTGTCACTCATCACTAGGTAGAGCAAGGCCAGTGTATTTGTGCTCAATGTGAGGTCAGATGCAGCCATTGCTCACAGCCTTGGATGGGAAAGTCAACCCACACACTCTACTAACATTTTGACTGAACACCTTCAGGGCCTAACTGTCTCCAGCTCAACACTGTTTGGAACTGTTCAGTCATTTTATTTTTCTGAAGACTGCAGGTGTCCCTATCAATTCTTTAGCAAAGCATTCAGAATCTTCAAGTCTTTTTTTTCTCCTTATATTAAATGATAGCATGGATATGAAAGTTTAATTCTAAGTATTTCATTAAAGGTTATTGGCTGTATAGTGCGGGGTGAAGGCTGTGTGTGTTGCTTCTCATTTGAATAAATACAGGACTAATTTTTCTTTGACGCAAAACCAATCTGCCTTCGCTTATCTATGCAGTTACAACCTCCCTTCCTCCCGAAAAAACTCCTGGAACCTGACAAGAGAGTTTCAATTTCCAGCAGCGATCTCTGCTAACAACCCTGGCCTACCAGGATATATAAGGCCATTACCATTCATAGGAACAACAAGAAACAAGGCAGAGCAGATGTCCCATAAGACTAACAGAAAATGCATGGTCTTGTCTCCTTGTGTTAAATCAACATCATGCTCTGTTTAAAAATAATTTTTCTTGAAGCTTTGCTCCCACTGTTTGTATCTTTGCTGTCTGTGAAATGTGTTTTCTCTGAAGTAGGTTCAGAGGAGCCCTAATGCTTTATTTTGGCAAGGCGGCACGGCAAACTTAGAGGACACTGATTGCTTGTGTCCTCCACTCTAATGGTCTTGTTAATTCTCCAATGAAGCTGATTGCCACATTCAGATGTGCGGAGGGGGTTAGAGAGGAAAACTGTTAGCGGCGTAGTGACGAGGTCCTGCGGCAGCCTGCCATTAATTCAGCTACTGAGTTGTTTCACCTCTTGTCTTTCCCTCCCGCTCTTTCACTCTCTTCCTCTCACCCTCTCTCTCTCCCTTTTTCTGTCCCTCAACCGCTTCACATAACGCTTTAGGAATTAAATTAGAGCTCGCGAAATCTTCAGACATGCTTATTACCGGGCTGGCATTGTTGTAATGTGTCTGACCTTGACCTGTTAAGGATTAATCCAAGCAGACAGGGCTGAGCAGGCGCCTGGGCTGATTCCCATGCAGAGCACAGACACCAGTTGTGTTTACCAATCTGAGATAGAAGAGGAGAACAAACAACAACTCTAGCTCCTCACTCAGGGAGAGCAGTTCGGACTGGACTCACTGTGTCACATCAGACAGCAGGAGGGGAGAGCTGTGACAATGAATATATGTATGTATGTGTGTGTGTGTGTGTGTGTGTGTGCGTGTGTGTTCAGGATGCACAAACTCATGCTCTAAATGTTTGTATGGTCAGCATACCCACATCAGTGTGTATTGGAATATTCAGTGCCTTTATTTGCAAAGGTTAAAACTAAAAGAACAAAGAGTCACTTACACCCCAGCCAACATGCTGGCCACACTTATGTTAGTGAGAGGCTGGCATTTGGGCTCAGTTTGGGCAACCCATGTGGGCTCCATGCTGTATGTCCGCCAGTGTGGTTTGTTAATGGGCCAAAGTGGGCTCTAAGTGGGGGCCATGTGAGCAACCATCCTTATTCATTTTGTACCCATTGTTTGTGCCAAGTTAGGGTAGCAACAGCTAGTGTTTAAATGAAAAAAATATATTATGTATTATTTTTGTTGATGTTATTCATTCTCATTATTAAACATAGAAAGCAAACATTGACTGCATTTCCCAAGGAATTATCCATATTGTTTTTTTTCCAGAAAAAAAAAAAAAAATCCAACAAGCCTATGATTTGAAAGCAATACTGGTGTATTGTGCTGATCCGCCATGAGATGCAGAGTGGGCCATATGCAGCACCAATAAGCCTCTAATAAAACAAACTTTAAATGTTTGAAAAACCCTTGTTAAGTACCAGCCAAATGCAGCCAAACTTCAGCTTTAGCAAAAGGCAATATCTGTAATAGCACAGTGGAAGCAAAGAAAAAATAGAGCTACCAACAAAATGTAGATTAGGCTTTGCAAATTTAAAAAAGCATATTCAAGGCAAGGCAACTTTATTTGTATGACACAATCACACACATTGTAATTTACTGTTCTTTAAATAAGGTATTGAGACCAAAACAACAGAATGAAGTGGCAGGAAAAGAGAAAAATGAATTGTTGAGAAAACAAAAATATTATAAAAGGATTATAAAAGGTTCAGTACATATCTCAAAGCAAGCCCAGAGTTTAAACAATAAAAACAAAAAAACAATAATGACCAAACAAGGAACAAGGAATTAAATCCAGAAACAAGCTTGACCTGACTGCTTAGGTAAGCCAGTGCGGAGATTTAAGAACTGGAGTGATGTGCTCAGCCGTCTTTGTTAAGACTAGAGCAGCAGCATTCTGAATCAGCTGTAGCTTATAGACCTGTGAAAAGCCCATTACAGTAGTCTAACGTACCAAATATAAAGGCATGGATTATTTTTTCTAAATCTTGTTTGGACATGAATTCTCAAATTCTTACTACATCTTGAGGTGGTCATGGTCTGTTTTTGTTCTTGTCTTGATGTGGCTGTTCTAAATCCATCACTGCACGAAGGTTTCTGATTCGTGTTTTCAGTTGGGCCGGGGAGTTTAGATGAGCATCGACTTTCACTCTTTCTTCTTTGGCACAGAAAATAATTTCAGTTTTATCCTTATTCAAGCAAAATAATTTTTTGGCAACTCCAGTTATTGATTTGCTCAATGCACCTCTAGGACTGTTATCAGTTACGGCATAAATGTAGTAAGGGATTTGTGTGATTGGCATCAATTGAGCAAATGGAATGTATTCTTTATCCTTTAACTTCCACCTTTGTCTCTGCCGTACAGTACTGTAACATAGTGAACAGTTTCTCCACTTCTCATGTCAGGATACAGGCTCTGGTGCAGTTTCTATTTCCTTTTCAGCAGAGCTAGCCATATACAAAACAAACAACAACATTTGAATCCAATGTCTATGAACTTGCTCTGCATAGATGGTATCCTGGCCGTAGTGCTAACTACAGCTCGATGTCCACTGATCCCTGGGGCTGCTCTTCCATCGTCAGGGGCCAGTCTGGCACACTGCAGGAACCCAGGAAGCTTTTTCACGTTCTGTAATTGTCGTCAAGAGGGTGTTGCATTCCTGGACATATTTTCCAGTCTTGTCCTAACACTGGTCTCTGAGGCTGCCAGTGTTTTACACTGACCATCATCTACCACATGTTTAAGTTTAGCCTGACAGCATAGCTCTCCCCTTTTCTTTCTCCTTGCCCATCAAGTTTTTCTACTGCCCACCCTCTCCATCTGCCAAAGTCTGTCTTTTTCTGTTTGCCCTTGTCCTTATCATCTTCACCTTCATTTTGCCTTGATCATCGCTGTCCTCCTCATCTGGCCATCCATACTGACATCCCACCTGCTACATGCTGGAGCCTCCCTGGAGCTTTTTCACTTTCTCTCCAGCAACCTTCTCCACTGCCTTCTCAAATACACACAGCTTAAATATTAATCTTCTAGATCTGGTCTCAGTACCTGAGTACACCTGCATGACATACGTAGGGTGTGGGATGTGGCATACACAGGAAAACCACTTAAATGCATTACAGGTGGCAGGTATAAAAGTGATCAAACAGTAGCAGGTAATATGGCTGAAGGTGTGGGATCATCGCCTGTTGAGGATGAAGTTGTTCAAAGGTATACTAGAAGCAGGTAAAAATTAAGGTTAAGTCAGCATCACACAATAAAAAACCATCAATAAGGCAAAGTTTCAATTAATCTCTTAAGTGTTTATACAGTTATTAGAGTCATCCTCCATTTATACTGTATTCAGGCATGCCAAACCAGGTAAAATGATGCTCACCAGTTCCCATAGTTTACCATGCTATAGGAACATTACATGTGGTGTTTTGTTTTCTTGCCCCACAAACCACTGATTTAAGTCGGTTGTGCTGAATTTAAATGGAAACCACTGCGTGGTTTTGGAGCCACACATTCTGTTCATAACAGAATATATGATATGAAATATATGATTCCACTGTGAGTGGTCTCTTGTTATTGCTATCTGTTTGTTCTAAAGCATCCCTAACAACACAACATGCAGAGTGAATTAAGTGGCAAGGTGACGCTTTTCCAAAAGAGGACCATATACTCTGCTTCTATGTAGGTCATTAGTTCTCAAAATCCTCTACTTTCAATGGCGCTAATCGGTTGCCTAAATTTAGTAATCCTGTTGGCAGTGAGGGCAGAGATTCTCTGAGTTTGGCTTCTGCAACACTCGTGAGGAGCCTGCAGAAATGTTGTCTCGTCGGTTTAGCTAGTTCCACCGTTTTCAAATGCAGAAATAGCTGAATGAGTTTTGAGATCATTTTTATTGTTTTGTTGTCTTTGAGCCATAATTGAACAACTCTTTTGCAATATGCTTTTTTCATTTGACATTCTATCAGTGCATCTATACGGTATTGACACTGACATAAATGAAAACAAAGAGAGGAGTTCTTTACTTCACCATCTTAAACTGAGATACAGGAGGTGGATGAAATATTGACACAGTCTAATGCAGTTTAATACAGTATTATTTTGTGAAGCTAATATGATATTTTTTGAGACTACGTGGAAGAGGTGCTGATTCAATGATAATTCTGAGGATATGTTTGTTCATGAGGGTAAAAAAACTTAGAACACCTTACAATATAATGCAAAAACACTGGTATTAGATTAAATTAGACTTTACGGGTCAATGTGCTTCAGTATTGTCTTACTGCCTACACTTGCTATTGTTGTTTTTTTTTGTTTTTGTTATACAATATATATGTATATATATATATATATATATATATNNAGCAAACTGTTAAAATGTATTTTCAGTTGTTGTATTTCATGTGATTGTGTGTGTGTGTGTGACTTTTAATTGTACTCACATTTTCCTAAAGTTTTAACAGCATAGATCTACGTTATCTTCTGTTACTGTGCATACTTATTTAACTTGTAACTGAGAATATTCTTAAAATGGAGCCTCATTACTGTACTTAAAGTACAACCATACCGTAAGCAATTCCCAAAGTATCCCCCCCCACCCACACACACACACACCCACACGCAAACATCTGCATTATCTCATGTTGATTTCCAAAACCATGAAGCAGTACCTCATCATGTCTCTGGTGCATGCAACCAACAACTACATGGTCTTGGTGTTCACTCTAATGCCAGTGTTTACCCAGGCTCTAATTAGTATAGAACATTCTTTGCATTTCCAGCACGCTGAGTCTTATCTTTACTACAGAAATATGGAAAACGAAAAGGAATGGAGTTATCTCCGTTCCCAGTCGTTTCCATATAGCAGCCAGCAAACTTGAGTCCCTGACCCCTCATTTGGACTCTCGTTTGGTCCTGTAGCCCCTATTAGCCCTAAAAGACTCTTTCTTTCATATTCTCTGTACTTATATGTCTCAGTTTTTCTCTATTTCTTCCTTCCTCTCTGTCTCACTGTTTCTTAGGTATTCCTTGACCACATTTGTGTGTCCCCCTCGTCTCTGTCTGCCTCTCGCCCTCTCTTCCTCTCTCCTTGTCTTTGTCTCTATTCCTCTTTTCTCCCTCAGCAGTGTTTTGTGATTGGCAGCTGAAGCCTGACTGCAGTAGAGTTAATAGAGAATAGAGAGGAATACCTAGAGGATTTACAGCTGAGTGGAGACGCACAAATAAGATAATGACTTGGGAATAACAATTTCGCCGCACCGTTTGGGAAGGCACTGGAGAGAGAGAAAGAGACAGAGGGAGGAAAGAGAGAGGAGAGACAGACAAAGAGAGTCTTAAAGACAGTGAGGAAGAGAGGGAGGAAAAGAAGCAGACATAAGTGAACAGATTCCAGGGGCGGCCGACTTAACAAGATTTTTCTAAATTGGAGAAAATAGTCAGAATCCCTGTGGGTTTTCCGAAAAGATAAAGCTTTGTATTTTTAGACAAGTAGCACTGATGAACTAAAACGGTTATTTTCCTTACTGATGCATTTGTTTTGATACAAGTCCGGTTGATTGCTGACCATATCTTTTGTTACCTAATGGGATACAATCGACATTTTGAATATTAACACTTACCAGACAGTGTTCATTGTGTGTGTGTGTGTGTGTGTGTGTGTGTGTGTTTGGTGTGGGGTGCCTCTGCATTTGTCTTATATCTAGCTTTGTTTGCGCTGTTTACATTCTTCATTCGAGACAATGGCTAAGTACCGATATAAGGACATTTTTCCCACAATGGGAGAGGCGCCTGGTGAGGAGCGATAACCCACTAAAATTCATAACGCCCGAGCATCCCTTTAACTTGCCAGACAGGAGTGGGTCACCCATCAAAACCATAATCTATAGTCATTTGGTTGTCAGAGTTGTTGGTTGAGTTATAGAGGCTGTTGGCACTCAGAAGGCCTTCTTAAGGGACCTAATCTCAGACTAAAGACAAGGGCTCTTGGCGATATCATTTTTCCCCTCTCGCTTCAGTGCTCTGTCCCTCCATCATCTCTTTGACATCACTCAACGCTCAACAAAGTAGCTAATGAAGCAGAAGAGGAGAGAATATTTGGCCGGTAATTAAGAAAAATGAAAGGAAGTCGAGTTTGAAAGCTGACACCGATGCACACTATAATTGTCCTCTCCTTGACGTGGGAGTATGGTGTAGGCTATACTTTTCCAGTGCAGTCTTCTTAATTCAAGTCTCATTAGCTTCTCACTCTTTGCAGCCCTAAGATCTCTGTCTGCCTCACATTTTCATTCTCACTTCATTTCTCCCTCTTTCTCTGTCTTTCTGTTCACCTACCCAGCCAAGTTGGCATTTATTTATTTCATGCAGCCAATGTGTTCATTTTGGACGGTCACTGAAGTTCTAATCAGTTCCTTTCGTGAGGACACACTGCGTGCACCAAACCTAAATTATGTCTTACAGGGTTGCCACGGTGTTTCATGTATGTCTATAAATTCTCAGAAATACTAAACAGTGAGTTCAAAGCTTCAAATCACCTCCTTAAACCAGCTCTGGAAAATCCACATAAAAGTTTGAATTGCTGACTTCAGATTATTAGTAATATGCTGAGTATATCCAGCACTGAATGCAAAGGTATGGAGGTTAGAGGTGTACAGAGATGTCATTATCTGTATCTGTATCTGTATCTGTTCAACCAACACAATTATCTGACTCTGTATCTGCAATGTTTGTGCTTCCAAAGCATCATTTGATTTAATATTGGCATATAATTAATTATGAAATATATTTCCACATCCTCATACTATAATTTTCATCTCTCTCACTCTCTTTTTTATTTTTATTTTTAAGTAAACAAAGTTTTATGAACTGTCTGAGCATCAAATTCTGTGTGAATTACTTCTTTACAACAGTGATTACATAACAGTAATACATGAACCTTTTTTGCCTGTTTTATTTTATTTATTTATTTTTTTCCCCTACTGAACTAAGTTTGGATAGACTGCAAACCATCTAAACCCCACCAACACCACCCTAAACTAGCTGGGGGACACTGACCAGTCAGTTTGAACTAGGAAAATGAAGCTTTATAGATCAAAACAGTCCTTTAAACATTTTCTCACTGAGCTCTTTTTGTAAGGCTATACCTCCCTAGAGAGAGAGGGGATGACATGGAGCAAAAGGCCCAGGGTTGGAATCAAAACCCCACATTTAAAGGGGCTATATGTAACAATTTACATGTATTAAGCGTTTTTTAATCATTTTTTATTGCCAATGTGTGAACAGATTCTAACATAACTGTAACACCCTGTAGACTGATTTCTATGTAAAGGACTCCACTACAGCGCCAACAGTGTGCAACACGAGCTAACGTTAGCTCTATGATACTACTTCATATTTATACAGAATTTAGATGTTGTTATTTTGAATATTGATGGAGCAGCTACAATGTTAGCAAAGCCCTGATCAATCCGAACTCCATTCAGAAAACAAACATTTTAAAAGTTGTTTGCTTGTCGTCTTGCGGACAGACCTGACAAAGCATGAATTCAGACTTTTTACAAATCGCCGTCATGATATTCTTATTTTGGACTGAAACGACTAGTTAGTGAAATCAAAGTATGTTGCAAACAGAATAGGCATTTTTATCTTGCGGCCATCCACAATGATATGAATCGATTTGAAGGAACATAATAGCTGACGCACAGACTTGTCAATCATCCCCCCCGAATAATAACGAGCAACTTCGGGCAGAAGAAATATTTGTTTCCATTGTATTATTTGTGCTTTCCCAAATAATGTATTCAGATTCAGGTACATTCCTAATGGAGGTGTGCTCAACTGCTTGTGCACAGTATAGAAAATTTCACTCTTGTCAAGAACACAGCTGGAAGTCTTAAAAAACTGTTCAGAAATGTACTGTTACTAAGTGGGCCCCAGGTACCAATTTTCACACTGTTTCTTGACAATGCTGGGTGCCCATTATATGTGGATACGGGCTCATTTTATATTTCATACAGTCACAAAAACACATATAAAACACATAAAATGAGCTTCAACTTAATGTAAATGCTGAAAGAAGTGCTATAAGTGGCCTTGGATTATGCCTGTATATATATTTAAAGTACAGTAGACGAACACATTCTGACAGGCCATTAATCTAACCAAAGGTATTTAGTTATGACGAGTTAACATGCATTTTAACTACTGTAGCCTCTCGTGGATGTTATTGTTCATACATGCAGTTAACATTTACCACAGTACAGGAATCACATATTGTTTATTTACTCTATGTTTCTTATACAGTGTACAGTATTTCTTTTTTTAGAGGATTTAGCAGGGATGGCACAGAGAAATAGCTACCATTGGTGGCTGGGTAATCAAAGCAATTAATAGTTAACTAAATCCTAAGCACATTATTGTATCCCAAAGGGAATGGTTTGGCTATGTAAGCTCCATTTTAAAGAGATTTTATGTGGATGACTAATTCAGTGCCAAGTGTAGTGGCCTTTCATTTTTACACTGATTAACAATATTTTCACATCTTAATTTTGTTACATTTTACTCATTTCAGGGTATTAGTGTGTAAATTGCACTAGATATTTTTCTAT
The DNA here is from genome assembly GCA_003416845.1 of Oplegnathus fasciatus. Taxonomy (NCBI): domain Eukaryota; kingdom Metazoa; phylum Chordata; class Actinopteri; order Centrarchiformes; family Oplegnathidae; genus Oplegnathus; species Oplegnathus fasciatus. The sequence goes on along the minus strand of NTHP01000090.1, from coordinate 786,918 downwards.
TTGCAAGCTCATTATTAGGGAGACAAGTATACTGTGTAAATGAAAGTTTTCCCCTTCTATTCTCCACTCATAAATAATGTTAATCCTTAAAGTAGCTTGTCATGCACCCATTCTTTATTTGTTCATATTAGAATTTTTACTTCAACTTGTTCTTTTACAAAAAGACCACATGAGTTTACCTGAACTAATATCTCCTTGTATGACTGGTAGTCCAGTTGTTATATTTTCTGAAGGCTGCAGGGTAATATGTGAATATTTCATATTTCAAGCAATTCTTATTACTTTAGAGCTACATTAGTTTAAAAAAATAAAGAAAAACAGAATTGCCATGTCTGCAATCTCTAGAGCAATGTTCTGTTTGCATCATATTGTTCACACCAGTGAAATGAGGTATTTTTACTTGCTGATGAAGTCCAAAAAGTCAAGCAGACTCGGCTGAATTTAACCCCACCCCCCCACTAACACAGTCTCCCTCCTCCTGCCGGTCCACTTCTGGCCGCATGCCGTGATTCTGATTGACTTCTGATGGGCATTATTCTTTTTATGATGGTAATAATAACTTCAATGCTGTCCTAATGATAGTGATCATAATGCTGGGAACTCACCCTCCCAATAGTGTGTTGATAGCCGCATGGCAACCTCAGCGGGGAGTGAGTGAGCTGACTTCAAAAGGTATGATTTACCTCACAGTGGAGTGCAGGGCATAGCGGCACACGTGGGCGGCTGTCATTTCCTTGGTGAACTTCTCCTTTTTGATCCTGTAGTTCAATATTAGTGCTGTTCACTGGTCAGGTACTTGAGGACTGAGAGAAAGGCTCTAAAAAGTCTTTGGTGATTTCTTTCTTTTCTTTGCAGAGCTCATACCCTCACCTCCATATAGTATATAGATAGTCCATCCATTTTGTATAATATCACCATTATGGCGATCTTGGCCATGCACTGTTGTGCCAGTTTGGATTAGACAGAGAAGGAAAGTTACACAGAGCTCATCTTGACATTAATATTGATCAGTTCGCCAGTAAACGCCACTACTTTGCTTAGCCGCAAATTGAACCCTAACACTCGTCCACTCCCCTCATCCTTCCTGCACTGGTCTGGTCATTTTCAGGCAAAAGATTGCCTTTTCTGCCTCGAGGAGAACACAATGAATAGATTGATTAGGCAATATCGTAATGGGGATAGGGTAATGAGCCTGTCAATCATACAGTGGGCAGTGTCTGACAGAGAAAATACGCCCAGGCAGCAGAATTACTTTGCTAGTAGATAGGCATGGGGGACAAAAAATGGTTTTAGGATGAGTCCGAGACGACAGCTGAAACACAAAAATTCTTTTTCTCTTTTAGACAGAAGGGAGACTAACCTACAGAATAGAATAGAGCCACATATTACACTTGAGGGTTTATTAATTTAATCTAATATTTATTTGTTGATTATGTACACAATGAGGATTTGTATTCATCTGAAGTTAGAAAATATATATATAAATAATGTTGCCTACCTAAATACCCAAACTGCACATCAAAGCATGAAGCTGTTGAGTTTCTTACCACTGAAATTAAGAGCTCTTTAATCCTCTCGTGAAAACAAAGGCTTCCCGCAGACAGGAGTGAACAGTTGCATCCTTATTTACTGGAAATTAACTGACAATACAGAAAGGTATAATCAGTTGATTTGCAGCACATGTCACCATGGGCGCCTGGTTATGTTTTAAAATGGGGGAGCAAATTTGGAAAGATACGTAACTGGCAGGGGTTCTCGGGGTCCTCCCCCTGAAAAAAATTTAAAAACAAATTTCCTGCATTTCTACACCACCTAATGCAATTTTCACTAATATCTCTTCACAATCCAAATATCCCTTACTTAAGGTTAATACTTTGATTCCCACAATGAAGTAGTGTAGTGGCTATTTTGTTTTTGTTTCTTTCTTGGTTCCCATGTCATTTGATGTAAGATAATGACTGTTGTTCACCACTGTGATGCCTGTCTGCAGAGGAAATGAAGAGCCTTATAACTTTGGCCTACTGACTCCCTCGACTGTTGTTCTCGGTCAGTGTTTCCCAAACCGCTCCTGGAGTAGCCTATCCCCTGTCCAAAATGTTTTTCATCCCATCCAACCCTGCTCCACCTGAGAAACAGCTTTAGCTAACCTGGTGTGCTGAGCTCAGAGTTGCACTGATTTGAGCCAGTTGTGGTGAAGCAGGGTTGGATGGAAAACATGCTGGACAAGGGGTGTGTGCTCTAATAGAGGTTTGGGAAACACTATTCTAGGTTAGTCTGCTGTTGTGTGGGACGAGGGAGAGAGTGGGGCAGCAAATTAGCCTGAGATATTAACAGTGGTAAAAAAGTAAGGACCAAACTGAAAACATTGAAATTGTCCAAAGAAGAAGGCGGACTTGCTTTACCCGACCTTAAAAACTACTATCTGGCAGCACAAGTACAGACAATTAAAATCAAATGGAGATCAATAGAAGCAAACCCAAAAGAAAATCAACCTATAACTATAGTTTTTGGAACTAAAAGAAAAGTTACAAAAAGGGCAGAGAATACCTGGGTTAATAACTCTTTAAAAATTTGGAGAAAAATATGTAGAACATTAAAACTTGATGAAGACCTGCTAGCCCTCAGGGAGATAGAACAAGACCCAGAATTTAAACCTAACAAAACAGACAAAACATTTCATTGCTGGAAGCAGAAAGGCCTGATCTTTTTTGGACAGTTTATCAATGACGACGGAGTTGACTCTTTTAAAAACCT
>NTHP01000090.1:743191-782874 GCA_003416845.1 Oplegnathus fasciatus | reverse complement strand
TCTTTTGTGTCTGCTTTGCTTTGCTCTTTTTCTTTTTCACTTATAATTATTGATATCGGAATCATATATGATGCTCACATTAGGGTATGTGCATTGTCTTGTTTATTTATACGGTATGATGAAATGAGTTTGTATCATGGAAAACAAAGTACATGCATGGATGAATATGAATTTTAAAAAAAAGTTTAAAAAAAAAAGATATTAACAGTAATTGGACAACATCAGCGAGGGGATGTAGTGGTAAAATAAAAGTGGGTAAATTAAAAATGTCTGCTTGCTAAACTGTCCGATGTTAAGTAATGATAAACTCATAAAAGGTGAGTAAACCCTATGTTGCATTTGAAAAAGGTGGTTAAACTGCATTTATGTGCGTTTATCCTCCACTAAATTCCAAATAATAAAATTAACAGGGCTAACAACCTTTGTCAGATGCCTGCGTGGATTGACAGACTGTGATTGACAGCCAAAACATGCTGTGGCAAACAATCAGCGACGGGTTCAACTGAACCAACTCAAAGGGTGGTCCAAAAATGTGTGATCTTTTTTATTACTTATTTTTGTCAGTTGCTGAGAATAGTAAAATGATCATTGATATAGACTACTTAAATATAATCACCTGATTGCGGGGACTGTAAAAAGTGGGTTGGCAAAACCATAACTTTGCTCCCCCTAATTGAATAATGGGGATGCATTTGGTCCACTTGCTCCATTGCTCAGGTGCCAATGCATGTCACCCTGTATGTTACTCTGTCCTTTTATGTCTGGGATGTAAACTATCCCAGAAGTCAAGGGTCAAATACTGATGGCATTTCACATGTGGTACTTTCCATCATCCACCTCCCTTTTAATGCATTACTTCCCGCCATACATGCAGTACAGATGTTTCATACAGTATAAATGCCATCTGCCGTGGCCAGTCATTTTCAGTGTGGACAAGTGCATTATAAACCTGAAAGGAAAGAAACCTTCTCCATGCCATCCCATTTGTTTTGCTGCTGGGCATGGAGAGCAAATTCTCTTGTATCTGAAACTGAGGCAATTTGTTTTATTTGACTTCTCGCCCCATAAACTGTCAACTCTGGTTCCTCCAACCCAGAAGAGGTTTGCTACGGAAAACAAATGGCAGCCGTAATGACCCTCTCCAGCAGAGTTCAGTTTTGGGGTGTGATCTATGTATTTATCCAGAACGTTTACTCTGTTTATCTGCGACTAGGCGGATAACTAGCGAGTTTCTCCCCGTGTGCCTGAGTGCTTGTCTTTATATCTTTTCATGGATCTCATCATTTCCTCAGAGGGTTGTTAGAAATTGGGGAACAACTTAAAATATTTATAGGGCTTCAGAAAAGCTGTTATAAAATTCAGGACACTTTTAAAGGTGTGTTTTTCAGATACACACCTTTAATACACCTTAGACACTAGTATTGTTGTCTATGTGTGTGTGTCTGTGTGTGTATTTGTGTCCGTGTTTGCAGTAGAGAGACAAAGAGAGAGAGGGAGAGGCATTTGTGTTCATGTGTGTGAAACTATGAAGAAGCGAATGTTCAGCCAACTATTGATTTTGGAAAAGGCTCTCACTGAGTTGATGAGGAGGTGTGTCCTGTGAAGTGGCTATTATGTGAAATCAGTCGCCGTTGGCTGATTCTGTGTGCTCTATATTCATTGCTTCCAGTTCTCCAAAATAGCTTAGGCTGCATCTCCTGGGGATGCGCCCAATTGCATTAAAATTCCCTAGCAAACATGGTTTGCAGGTGTATCCACCATGATCGTTCCAGCTCTAAGCAGAATTGTATTAATTGTCTTGTTTTTCTTGGCCCTTTGCAAGATCTAAAGAGAGATTTGTGTGGAAATCCATCAGTTCCATGTTCTCAAATTCTTTAAAGAAAGTATGTGGTGGTTGCCACAATGCTAATGCTTAGCAGGTGCAGAAGATTTTCACTATTAACCACTTTGAGCACAGATTGGGAGGAAGTTTTTTCTTTCTCTGAAAATGATGTAGGATATAGGTTCCAGGATTTTAAACACAAGCTTGTAGTTGGTTAAATAATGACATAATAACCAGTAACAATGAAGTCTAGTGCATTATATTTTGATTTTTTAAAATTACATTACAGTTACTGCCCTGATGAAAAGTGTGTTGGTGCATTACAAATAGAATCTCAACAGAATTGTGATACAACAAACTGAAGTCAAACCTGTGTCAAAATCTGTCAGGTAAAGTTATTTTTTCAAGGGGTATGTGCACATCCATAAATGTTTCACAGGTGCTGGATAACGCCCACACACTACTTTCTTGAATGCTCACAGAGAAGCATGCAAGCATTTAAAAAGCAAGGATACTTGAAATTATGTTAGGTTGAGATTAAAATACTGTTTTACCAACAATTTGATTTGAGTAGTGTACATGTCAGAAACACCCGTCCACAGCATCAAATTTAACAAAATAGTCTGTCAGTGCCCTTGCAAGTCAACATGAAACTGATGGCAGAAGAACTTCATCCTGTTACAGATAATGGTGAGAACATCTCAACCCCTGCTAAACAGGCTAAAATCTATTTTGTAGAATGTAAATGCAGAGATATGTCAGGCTGTTTAGTGGAGGACAGTCTTTCAGACAAATGCTGAACAAAACACGAATGACAGGTAAAGACTGGTCTGGCTTTTACGGAGTGAATAAGGTGAGGAGCTGAGTATAGTAATCTTAATTGATTCATTACTTTTCTCAAGTAACTTCCTCAACACTGACATTTGCCAACCCGTAGATGAGGATTCAAACAGCCTGCGTCCTGGCTATTGACATTTGACATGCAGTTCCCTCTAATTCCTGAGCAGCTACATAATAATTACTGCAGTTATACAACCTGTCCCCAGGCTTGGAGGCTTGACCTTTCCGCAAATAACATGTTCATTTCCCTTAATGTGAAAACAAGGCTGTCATTTCCTATTGTGTGCTCTGAATACAACAACACGGATGTCATCTCGCATGAACTGCATGCACTGTGAACTTGTATGATTGTGAGTGTGTGTGTGTGTGTGTGTTTATTTACTTTCTATATGTGAGGGGAAGCCCAAACTGGCAACAATGACAACAATAACTTCATCATATTCTCCATAGTGTGCCCATATTTCTTCTCTGCTGGTGTTTTCTTTAATTTCTTTTTTGGACTATAATGATCGTCCAGCCTTTGCTAGGGTTGTGCTGCACCCGGGACTTAGAAAGAGAGGCATTTGGGGAGGCCTTAACACACACAATTTCACAACCACAAACACACACACACTCAACCATCACAGAGTTGTGGGGCGTGAGAAGAAACACACAGTCAGGTTTGGTCCTTTCAGACCACAATCTGGCCTAATGGGAATCGTATGGCTGAGTGCGCCACACAGCACACAGAGTCAGGATGTATGGCCACCTAGTGAAAGCATTCCAGCAGGAAAAATGAACTACACTGAGAGGAAAAGTAGGGCCATATTATGGGGGGATGAAGGGAGGGCAGAGGGATGGGGGTGGAAAAGAAATAGCATCGTGTTGGTGATAAAGAGGTAAAAAAAAAAAGTGTTTCTTTTGTCTTTATGAGAGACAGGAGTTTAGGTTTCAGATTGCCTTTTCCCACATATTTGTAATGTATACAGTCAATTATAGTTGAATAGTTGGCTGTAATGACTTTTACACATATATTTCTGGCACATATGATCATTTTTAATCACGCTGGAAGAAGACGCCTCAGTACACAACAAACATGAAGCTGTGTATAGTGTTTGCCTTGTTTTTACTTTATATATTTGCTCTTGCTTTGAGGTGCGAGATTGGCTGTTGTCGCAATGTATTGCTTCTCTGGATTCACACACAGCGATGAAGAGGAAAGTAAAATCAACATGTTACTGCCTCTGAAGTCCTCTTGAAATGTTTATTCCTCTGAATATATTAAAGGATTAGAGATTGTATGTAACATGATTATGAACAAAGCAGCTGAAGTGTGATCAAAGTGAGGGAGAGAGTAAACACACACACACACACACACACACACACACACACACACATACTTACAGACACATACACAGGAGACAGAAAAGGTGAGGGATAAACAGAAATTATGAGATGGCTTAAGAGATTACTTCAGAACAAGATTTTTTCATTAATTAAAACAAAACATTAGCAACATACAGCACTTTGGTATGGAAGAAAATGTAGAATCTGGAAAAACACCTGCCAATGGTTTTATGTTATGAGAGCTCTGCTTTATAAATATCCATCGGGCTCTTACTGATATGCTTTCACTCTTGCAGGTTCAGTACACAGAGCAAGCATTCATTTAAGTGTCAAAACACGATATGCTTGGCAAACCATAATTAAGTGTCTTGTTTTTCTTGTATCAGTATTTTTTCTTCCCAACATGAATTCATGGTTTATGTATCGCAAGTGTGTAAAACATACAGAAGTTTAAATAAGATGAGGTTCAAATGCCAAGGCAATGTAGTGACAGTAGCTGAGCTAAAATGGACAAATTAATACACTGATAGCTTTTGTTCTGCAGGAATACCTTTCTATTGTTACTTGTGTTCTTTCAGTTCTATTCTACAGCCTTTGGGAAGTGTTATAGTAAATGCTTAAAGGTGCAGAAATGGAGATTTATTCATTTATGGTTGGGTTTTAATTAGTTATTCATTGTGAGTTCACTATTACTATGTTTTAAACATCTATTTAGTTGTAGTCAGCTATGAAATTTTAATGGCATTTAGTCATGAGTTAGAATAGTTACACTAAAATAAATGAGTTTTATCAATGAGTTTGGATCTCCAATTTGCAGTTATTTAGTTATTCTTGTGATTTAACCTTTGATCTACATTTACTCACTTGATTTTCACTGCTTATTGCTTGCTTGCTTTTGTATTAATTTGATAAAATACATAATCCTGCAGTTAAAGTAAGGTCTATCCCTTTTTGTTTTTTTGCCAAAGGGCTCAAGTTCATGCATTCAAGTTTGAAGTGTTATAATTTCCTCTGTGAGTGGTGTAATATTACAGATTAAGTCAGTTCTGCCTGGTTGCGCGCCAGGCCCACGATTTAATATTCTGCTAAGTATTCTTTCACTTAAATAATTTCCAGCAAATACAACAACAGTCAGAAGAGAGCTGTTGTGAGCTAGAGCAACTAGTATATTGCAGTCAGGCCAGCAGGGTATGTGTGGAGCAGGGTGAAGCTCTAGGGAGTAGACAGTTAACCTCTGCATGAGTCTCATCAAAATCAGGTTCTTTTGATTAGAATCCTAAACTATTAACCATGGGCAGGTACATTTTATGCACCTAAAAGTGAAGGCTGGACTGGGCTTGTCTACTGACAGAGGGGTGGGAGGTACATGGAGGTTTCCCAAAAGCCTGCTTTCAAATCATCCAGTAACTTTGTACTTTCACTTCCTCACTTAGCTGTGAGACTTGATGTCAGTTACTAGATAAGTAACAACATCCCCAAAGCCCTCACCCTCCCTCCGGTTTACCCCCTTTGGCTCTTCAATACACTGTGAAATGGTGAATATATCATGTGCAGGTGACACATGTGGTGAATTCTGATATTGCTTAGAGAAGGGATGAGGGATGACAAATTGGAAAAAAGAGCAAATTGGATGACATAGTGTGCGATGCTGAATTTGCCCTCTATACCTACATGTCTATTTTTATGTTTTTATACAAGGAACAAATATAGTTAAAAATACTTGTTGAGAAAATTGCCTCTCCATGTTGTTGTGAGAGAATCTTTCTAGAGTCTTTACTGTATAACAGCTTTACACACCAGAACAGGTTGCACAGAACACCGGTGCCCATGGCACAGTATACCCGTTTATAGGCAGATGTTAACAGGACTCCATGCCAAGTGCACCTAAGGCTAGTGTGCAATAGTGTACAATTCCGTTGCTCTAAAATGCTCATCTCTGCTCCCGACTAGTCTCCTGATCCACGATGCATCAAGCTCCCTTTCGTAGAAAGAGCAAAGAAACCTGTCATACTTGTTGACATTATGGCAGTCTATCCAACTCACTTAGTTTTGAATTTGCATTGGCTGGAAGCAGCTCTGAAAGGCACCATTGGTCTCTGGTTGTCCTGAGAGGGTCCTAAGTATAGTCTGCCTGAAGCTAAGGGCAGAGCCAGAGCAGTGTGTTGACAGACACCAGCGCTCTTCTACCATCCTGGGCCCATGTGCACTGACAGCTGTCAACTACCTTGGCCATCACCTGTCTTTCACGGAGACACACACATGCACCTACATGTATGTGTGAACGCACACACTGACACACTGACGTGCATAATATTTCCTTTGCACACATGCATGCACACAAGCATACATGTGTAAGTAGAAACACACACAGAGTCACAGAAGAGCAAGCTTTTGGCACAGGCTCTTAGTCCGGTCCACCCCTCCAGATCCCACTGCACTGCCCTTTTATTTTTGTGGTTTCATTCATATGCTACCTCTCTCTCTCTCTCTCTCTCTCTGAGTCTCTTCCCACTCTCTCTCTCTCTCTCTCTCTCTCTCGCTCTCTCCCAGCCAAAGCTGGGGATACAGAGCGCCAGCCACCCGTGAGATGAGCGATTTAGTAATTGTGCAGCTGGCAGGCCAGGCATGGGGGCCTGTGCAGCAGTAGTGGACACTGTGGCATGTATGGGAACGAAGGCTCGTCCAATGGGGAGAGAAAAGAGAACGACAGACAGACAGGGAGAAAAGAACAGAATGGGGGTAGTTTGTGAAAAAGAAATTTAAGAAACATTAATGGATGTAAAGAGAGAGCGATAGAAAAGAGAGTGGGTGCAGGCGCATGTTGGTATGTGGGTGGAAGCTTTGAGTTTTGAAGAGTATTTGAAGAGAAAGGGAGGGAGGGAGGGACGGGGGTGGAAAAGCAGCAATTAGTGTAATTAGGAGACCAGCTTTAGCAAGGCACTGACAATATGTCACCTCTCATTATAACCCATAAGCAAACACAGCAGCCTAATGCAAGGCAGCACCCATTCTCTAGACAGTTCCCTGTGTCAATGCAGATTTTGTTCTCCCCAGTCATGCTCGGCTGCATATCATTGACTTGCCAATACAACATGGGGTTTTGGATTCAGAATATAGAGTCCAGTTGGGGAGAGAGAGACCCAAACAATAGCAAGGTCCAACTAGCATGCTGCTGGAGTACGGGATGTTTGGCAGCCAAACAGAAAGGAGTCTGCATCCTTGTTAAACTACAGTGGGATTGATTAATTCAGACGGATGAAATGTGTTAGGTGTTTGTGCAGAGGTGGTTTGAATGGAGGATTATATGTTGTGGTCAGTTGGAATTGATGTTTGGACAATTATGGCACGGCAACTGCATTGAGCTTTGAAGCTGTGGATGATTTGCATGAACATTTCACTGGACAATTTTATAGACTTTGTTTATGTTTGATTGCACTTTGGCTATAATATTACTTTATTTACTTTAATACTGACATTATATGCAGTATACAATATAACAGATAACTTTGAAGTTGCATTTAATAAGAAAAATCACCATGCCAGTGCAGACTATGAATAGCTAAGACAACTGCGTACAGAATGCAGATTTTTTTTGTCATTATTAAATGTTTGCCTCATCATTTCTGCCCGTTTCTTAATAGTTACACAACTTCCATGAGCCGGCACACTTGTTTTCATGGCAACCCTACTGTAGTCCAAAGCAAACAGTTTTTCGTTTTCCTTTTATTTTTTCTATTTTGTCAGCCTCGCAACAACGGCCCATTAAAACTTTACCATTGCTACATAAACATTTTACAGAAACAGACATGTTTTCTGTTGTGCCTGTGGTTCTTTTTTCCCACCCCTCTGTGACATGGCACGGGGCCGCTGAGCCAAGTGACTGTGACAAATTGGGATTGGAAATGACAAAATAGGCTATTTAATAAGCATGGCGGAGGGGATTGGACTCTGGTGTCGGGTTCACTCGAATAAGCAGACTGTCTGAACTCCTCCTGGGCCCGGCTTTGATGGCAGCTTTCATCCATCTGATGGGGAGATTCTGGCAATGGAAGATGGAGCCGGGTCTGTCTCACTATCTACAGTGTGTGTGTGTGTGTTAAGCTGTGCATGCTTGTGTGTGTGCAGGGACGGTTTTGAGTAAATGCAAAATCAGTGCACACATCAATCCGAGGCAGAGATATACAGAGGCGGGTGAGTGAGCCTGGGGGGAGTAAATGTGGCCATGTGTTAACCTCAGGCTATTAACTTCCAAATATAAACTCCTTCCCTCAGATAGTAATCACTTGTGCCATTTTTTTTTTGTCACTGTGGCACCTGAAATGAGAAGTTGTTATTAGAGGGAGATGCAACGATATCCCCTAATGATACCAGGCTCAACTGAGTTGTCACATTGTATGTTTGGTTATGTGAGGGTGCCGAGAGAAATGTTAGTGCATGCATATGTGTGAATATGAATGTGCAGAAAACACGAGAGGAGGTTAATGAAAATGTGCATTTTTGAGCGTTAAAGCAATCATTAATTTGAAGATGATGGCAACATACAACACTGAATTGGGAAAATGTGTTTTAAAGTAATACAGGGTGGAACTGAAAAAAGATAAAGGAGAGAAAGGGATAGATAAAAACTGTTAGAAATACAGGACAAACAGATAAACCTGCAGAAAGAGCGATGCTGAGACTGTTAAGCAGACAACGGGCAAAAAAAAAGGCAATAAAAGAACAAATAAAAGTGACAGTGGGGTGCAAAGGAGAAATGAGTGAGACAGGTGGTGTGGATGGGCAGACAGCATAAGGGATGATAGAAACGGTGTAAGGGCAGGGTGACGGAGGAAAAGAGTGAGTAGAAGCCAAAAAAAAAGACAACAAAACAAAGTGACAGAGAAAGAGGAGAGAGCGGAAGGCTGAAAAGCAATAGGTTTTAGAACTTGTTGACAGTGAGTTAGACACAGAGACCGACAGGGACAAAGACAGAGAAGGCAAAGAGGTGCATGGAATATAGAATAAGATTGTGAGGGAAGGTGAGAGTGGGAGGAAAAGAGTAAGGAGGAGAACTAATGGTAGTATGGGTGATGAAAGGGTTAGGGAGAGTGTGCCTTTGCGTATGTGGTGCACATGCTTGCATACATAAAGAAAAAAATCAAATGTTTATACTCAAGTTTGCATACATTTTCGGTGCATGTTTGTGTGAAAAGGTGTGTTTTTGTGTGTGTGCATGTGTCTGTGAGTGAGTGAGTGATTGTCAATGTGTGTGTGTGTGTGTGTGTGTGTGTGTGTGTGTGTTTGTGTGTGTCTTTGCATGCATTCAGTTTTTTGATTATACCAGCCTCCCAGGAAGTAAAAAAGTTTCAACCCAGCAGGAGAACACTGCATTTTTGACCAGCTCCAACACACACTAATGTCTGTGAAAACATGAATTATGAATTAAAGCACGACATTTTCCGCTAATGCGCAAATTCAGTCCTATGAGGAATTTTATATTTCCCTGCCTCAAAACATTGCATGGTTCAAAATTTAGTTCTAGGCTATAATTCACAGCCTCACTACGCTCTTGGACCAATCCAGCTAAGCTGTTAATGACAGTCATGTTAGAACTCAGACATGTACCTTCTTCTGATGGGGACTACAGACGCCATGCTTTTGTTGCAGTACTTACGACTGAATATTTGTTTGTTCAATTGCTTGCCGGTGAAACTCAGTATACATGTGGAGATGCGACAACATCACTATACACAGCTTTATGGCCTTGAGACCTTGAACCTCACTATACCTACATTACATTACCCATGTCTTTTTAAGCAGTGAATGGATATAATGGATAGTTTGGACATATTCACCTTCACATGCCCATTGGACTCCATTTTAAAGCCTTCTGTATTACTGTTGTAGCATCCCCTTTTCATGAAATCAATGGTTGTGAAGATCAATCATGGCCAAAATTAACACTAAACACAAAGTACAGCCGAGGATGATAGGTTTGCATTGGTCTTGCAGTTATATGGTCATATACCAAAGTATTGGACAAATTAAGATTTTGATCTGATGATGGTGCTTGATGAAAAGTCTCTAACAGTTACAGAGATATTTTACACCAAACTATAATGTGAACTTGCGAGTGGCACTATGTGAAAAGTCAACAGGTTCTGTCCTCTCTGGCCCTTGAATATCTTTACCAAATGTCATGACATCCATTCAATAGTTTTTGAGATATTTCTCTCAAAATCAAAGCCACAACCTTATGGTGGTAGATGAAACCTCCAGGGATCTCCAAAGTCAGAAAGCTTCATTCTCTTTGGACCACAAATGTCTGTACGAGATTTCATGGCCAATAATTGCTGTGATACTTCAGTCTGGTCTCTTGTTGCATTTTATAGACAAGCCTTGTAACACACTAATTTAAGTTTCTTTGTAAATCTACCAATACCTCATTAATATGGGTGGAAAACAAAGATAGGAATTTCATGATGCATGCAGTGCTCCCTACTCATCTGTCCTGCCAGTACATTAAGAGATCTGATGGTTTGTTGTCATCTACCTGCTTTGCCAGTTTTTGGCACAGCCATGGAGTCTGTGTTTGCAATAATTGTCAGTGCCTTAGAAATGAGCCAGCTTGATCTGCTTTACTCTGACATCACTGACAAATGGTACAAATCCTTGCAGAGGCTGATTCATCATTTTCAACCCAAGTTTAAGGTGTCTGAGAAAAAAGAAGCAGCCTCGTATTTTTTTCACTAAGTAATTCACAGTACTCATATGCACTCTGCAGAACTCTCTGAAGTGGCATCTAATCTGATTGGTCAGGGAAGGCACAATAGAGAGGAGAGCGGGCTAATGGCAGAGCAGAGAGGCAAAGATAACGAGCTTATCACAGTGTGAAAAAAAGTGAGCAAAGACTTGTTTTGGAGATAAACCCAAATAAGTCACTGACCAATCAGCTGGCGTGTCAACGTCATTCTGGCACATTTCAACAATCCTTAATATTGAACCCTGTAATAGCTGCAGGAAAATTACAGCCATGGATAAAATTTGCTCGAGGTTCCATTTATTTCTCTTTCAGTTATAATATTTTCTATTGTGTGTATTGTATGCTGCAATTTTTGTTTTTTTATTTATTGAATACATTATTCTAATTTCTTTAGATATAAGCTTTCCAGAATATGGATCATTTTGTTCCCCAATAAATGAAAGCACTTTCATATATTCTCCCCTTCCCCCTCCATCTTACACTGTCCTCAATCTTAAGCAGCTTATCGGATGTATGTTTCAAACACAGAAGAAAATGTTTAATTCACCACCACATAAAGTAGAATTGTCCAACTACGTTGTTTTGATAAAAACACACATACCAATAAAATAAGGTATAATGTAAACCATATAAAACATAATAGTAGTTTCTCAGTCCATAAAAGCATGCTTACTTCCAAGCTGAACAAAAAATACACAGACAAAAATATGTATTTGTGATACAGTGTGTAAAAATGGCAGATAGATATTTTAGTCATAATTCACCTGTTTGCTTTGAAACCAGTTTTACAAAGAGCATCTTGCTTCAGCTGCCTTGCTAAGCTGGCTTTATGCTGTCCTTACCTTCTCTCTTTTGAGAGCACTGTCACTATAAACAATGTGCAACAATCATTATGAAGCTTAATTTGTAAAGCTACATTAGTATTACCTAACCATAGTTGAATTGGCCTATTACAGCTAAATACAATCAACAGTTATCCCATTACAGTGTTAAACAACTCCAAGCTCCAAGATATCCAGTGCAACGTGATGAAACTGCTAATCAACGGTATGTAAAAAATGACAGTTTCCTCACATTTGTATACATTAAAGGTTGACAGTTACAACACACAAAGACCACACACATATGGAGTGCACTCTACGCTAATTGAGTTATTATTGCAATGTGGGCCAATTAAGAACACAACAGGCAAACATCTATGCCAAACATAATTGCTGAGTAAATCACCAACATAATGATAAAGAACAACATACTTTACATCATGTTACACTTTGACAAAGAGATCATTGAGGGCTGAACAGGAGCTTGGCAGACTCTCACAATGATAATGATAGCATAATATCATTATACTGGTAATAATAATACTGTTTATTTTCATTTTTAATTATTTAACTCTGTCTTTAGGCAGTTTTGACCCCAGCACTGAAAGAAATATTTTATTATATTATTGCTATGTATTCCTTTAGTTATTTATTTGTTTAATTATCGTTTGATTCTTATTATTTTTGGTCAGAGCAGCATAGAGGGCAAAAGGCCACTGATTTGAGCCATTATGGCAATGTACGTCCCTGGTCAAATGCATTGCAGCACACAGACACACACTGCTATATTACATGCTTGCTTGCCTGTGATGGTTTGTGCGTGTGTGAGAGTGTGTGTCAGAGAGACAGAGAGGGCTGTCTGCCGGCCATTGGCCCCATGCCTATCAGTTCGCAGTGATCAGTCTTGCCTGGCTGTCGTCTGTCCACTGCCAGCTGTCAAAGGGCCTGCTCTGGGCATGCCCACTGATGAGAGGCTGCAGCCATGCTCTAGAATCAATCCAGCACTCTAATAGGTCACGTATGGCTGCACAGCACTTGCCAATAGCTTTGGATTGGAGAATGAGTAGAGAAGGGAGTGGAAAGATATAGAGGAAAGAGAGATACACAGGGAGAGACAGATATGTCAGCCATATTTCTATCATCAACAGCAAGTTTTGCTGGTCACTGCTAGGAAAAGAAAGGGCAGTAATTGACATGCCACTAATTTGCCTCCGCTAGTGATGGCTTCTGACTCCACTGTAGTGATGGCCAAGTTTGGGTGAAACCAGAACGCACTAACATAAATCGCTCTTTCTCTGCCTCTGTCTTGCCTCTAACTCATTAGAGTTTCCTACTTTTAGACCTAATTATGAGTAAATGTGTACACACTTAATGAAATTCCCTAAGTGGGGAGGCAGAACAGAAGGAGATTCATTGAAGGAGTGTGGATTTTGTTTTTAGATACCAAGCAGTTGGTGCTCAGCAAATGTTTCAGTTTGCAAAGCAACTTCTGGGCCGTTGGTGCACGCAGAAAAATATTTGATACAAATGCTCTCTAATTAGACATATTCAAACTGCCTGCCGCACTGTTAAGTCATCTACTGTAAGGGAACAGGGAAAGTGTAGATAGGCGAAAACAAATTAATTCTATCCTCCCAATGCTGTTTGCCTTTGAGGCACAGAGGAATAAACTGTATATTTTTATTTCTTTGAAGTTATCACTCCACAACTCAAACATATCTAATTGGAAACTTGAAAAGAAACATTTTTTGATCAATTTAAGTCAAATTTAAGATGAGTTTGCTTTCATTTTTTCTTTGATCGACTGTCGTGTAGTGTAGCAAGAGATTCACTCCTTCTTATCTCACTAAAGGTATATGTGATTAATTTTTCAAAGTAAAATATAAACCTTTAATTTCAACTTGTGTTGTAGTTTACTCCTACATGATGTTATGAGGCATTCAGTGGAAGTTACAATCCTTCAGAACTGTCTATTCTGATCTATTGGGTACTAAATGGTGAAGAATTGTACTGGCTTGCAAAACGTGATGCATTATTTGGATAGAACGTACAGAAATAATAACAATGTCATGTGTGTTTCACAAACCACAGCGACCTGCAAGCACCAGGCAGATCATCAGGCACCTGCTTTTGGGAAATGGTAGAATTAGTACAATGCTACACCGTACATCGTAGGTAATCTACTTGGAATCTGCCTGTATTTGATTGGCCAGTGCAGTGTGTTGCCTGGTGATGCTTCATTGCATTGTGGAATAAGTTCTCAAACTCGCTGAGCTTGGATGGCAGTTCAAGAGCATGTGGGAATGCATCAGTAGTCGTTCTACCAAAGAGAGGGTGGTCCTCCTCTGCTGAGGGGCATTACGGGGAGAGGCACACACTCTGGCCTAGCCACTCCTCCTTCCTGAGCAGATGGAGGAGCAGGGAAATGTTCATATCTACAAGAGACGACTAACCCCAGGGTTCTTTGCATCTCTGTTGGGATTGCTGGCAATGCAGCGGACAGATGATATGTGACAAGTGATATGACAGAAGGATGGTCTGTTTGTGACTTTTGCAGTCAGCCACAACCTTGGCTTTACTGCAAGTGTGGAGCTGGATACACCAAAATGTTGGAACTTGCTCTTTATCATCACAATAGGGGTGGCCTGGCTGCAGAGGGACACAGTTCTGCCTCAGCAGAGAATGATAATAATGTGTCATCTCCACTGCCAGGCAGCATGGATTGGCCATCATCCTCTGCAGGGGCAAGTGGTGGATCTTAGAGAGGGGCACAGAGCAGAGTTAGAAGAGCCCAGTCACATTCTGTCTCACTGCAGTCAGAGCAAAGCTCCATAAGAGAAGAATGCTGGAAAATAAGCCTATCGC
Organism: Oplegnathus fasciatus; assembly: GCA_003416845.1. NCBI lineage: Eukaryota > Metazoa > Chordata > Actinopteri > Centrarchiformes > Oplegnathidae > Oplegnathus > Oplegnathus fasciatus. Next base: position 768,458 of record NTHP01000090.1, on the reverse strand, counting down.
TGCCAACAAGCACATTCCTACTGTTCGTCAGCGCAGGCAGCAGCATGCTCAGTGCCGAGGCACACAGTGCACCACTGGTGTTGGTCTGCCCTGCAAATCAGTCCAGGGCACATAGGGGAGAGTCTAACTGTGTCGAGAGACAAAGTTATCTTTGACTGCTGAATTGTCTCTTTGGAGTTCAATATTATGTCTAGTCCTGAAGGAAAGTGTGTGGGGAATGGGGTCAGAGCAGCCATTTAATGCCTCCAAGGACTGTTGGCAGGCTCATTGTTGATTGGCTGACCATGAACGTAATGGAACGTTAATGGTTCCTGTGGTCAGGTGTGGTCATAAGGTGGTTATAGGATCCTGTTAATGTGGTACATCTTTGTAACATTCAACCAATGATTATTGAGCAAACAATGCCACAAAGTTTTTGCAGCTGATACAGTAAAAAAGGGTACTCCATCAAGTCAAGTCAAGTCAAGTCAATTTTTATTTATACTATATCGCCCGATATCACAGATCACAATTTGCCTCAAGGGCCCCATTTGTCCTTTGACCCTTGAATCGGATGAAGAAAAACTGTACAAAAAAAACCCCTTTAACAGGGAAAAAAATGGAAAATGGATTGAGTTACAAACTCTGAGCGTGGCGTTTGAAAGACGTGGGTGGTCTAATTAAAAAGAGGGTCTAATGAAAGATATTATTTGCATCATGGGACTGTAGGATCCAGTGTTTTGGGAGTTTGAGCCATATTTGCTTCTAAAAGTTAAGACATCTCAGCCTCTTCTTCTCATCAGTCGGTCCACCAATTTGGCCCAGACTGAAATATCTATACCGGCATATGATATAAAACTATTGAATTGATTGCCATTAATTTTTTTTACACACATTCATGTCCCCCTCAATATGAATTGTAATGACTTTTGTGATCCCCTGCCTTTTCATCTAGCGCCAACATCAGGTCAAAATTTTAATTTGTCCTTTACTTCAGTTTATGACCATGTACTTGCTAAACTAATGACATTTCCATCAGCCTCAGTTGTGCTCTGAGTTTAGTGCTACAGTAATTAGAACGTGCATGTGCTAACATACTAAATTAAGATTATCTGCTTAACATCAGCGAGGTTATCATTATGACTGAGAGCATGTTAGCATGCTAACATTAGCATTTAGCTCAAAGCACCGCTGTGCCTAAGTACAGCCTGACAGACCTTTTAGCATGGCTGTAGACTCTTGTAAGTTTGTCTCTCCCAAATCCCCAATTTGTGCAATACTGGATTCAAGATTAGTATTAGTCACCCTACAGGACAAGTGTCACATTATACGCGATTGCTGCATGCACATCAACCCCTGCATCACACAGTTGAATACACTGTATGTACGATAATATCCCCAATATATAGTTCCCCCATTAAGAACACCAACTGTACCACGTGAACGAAGAGGTCTAAGCTGTTCAAGTTGCTCTTGAACTGTTTGCACTGGAGATTGGACACCCCCAGAGCAGTTGGTTTCCAATACCACGGACATTGCCTTGACCAACAGTCTGAGAAGGAATTATTTCCGGAAGCTCCGAGCATGCTACCGGGCAGGAGGAGAGTGAGATTAGAAGTCCTCTCCCAGCCGGCAGAAATACAATAGGTTAAACCACCTGCTGGCCTGAGGAGCTTTTCTTCGACTGGTGTTGCAATCTTCCTTTCTTGAGGTTGTAAGGCCAGAGACATACTAAATGTTATTGTTTCTCCCTTTTTCTGTCATCCGCCTTTTGTTCTGAATGTTTCAAAGAGATCATTAATCACACCCACAGCCACACACAACACAAGACGGTCTGTCTGGTTCCCTCTTTTAGTGTTGCACTCATTTTTTAATTTTTCTTTCATTCTCTTTTTGTCTTGCTCTTTCTCATTTACCCCCCTTCCTCCAACCTCTCTCTCTGCTCCGTCAGCTCTGTCTTTCTGCCTAACCTCTGTGCATGTTTCACAACAGCCGAGGACCGTATCTGCTCCCCCCTGCTACTTTCCAATGTTTGTCTGAAGTATTAGGGGGTTGTTGCCTCATTGGATAGAATTAATTGATTAATACTTTTATCCAATTAGTGCTCCCTCATGCAATTAATCAGCTGGCTGATGTTAGGGCCGCTCCATCAGTCGGACGAAAGGCAGACAGATGCTTTGGGTCTGGTGTGTGATGAACAATGACCTCTCTCTCTTGCTTTCCCTCTCACCCTCTCCCTCCCTCTCTCTCCTTCCTATTTTCCACACACCTGGTTTGCTGTCCTCTTTTCACTGTTCTGCCATCGCTCTCCAGCTCACAGCACATTGTTAGAATGCTTGCTGAACACAAGAATTGCTGATAGAAAACAGTTTCTTTCCAGATCTAATCCCAACAAAACCAACACATTATGGGCTTTATGGCTCAGAACACACAGAGGTAAAAGAAAGGCAAGATGAACAGAAAGGTGGTGGAATTTAGATTTTTTTTTACAAATTGGGACACATTCAGCAGTATTCATGCTATCAGGAATAAACAAAAAATTACAGAACATTCAGTATTTATACTGTAAAATAACATTTTTAAAAAATGCTAAAAATGTAATAAAACAAAAAGTCAGTGTTGAAAAAATTGTCATTGTAAACCCTGACTGACTTTGATGCTCATACGGACCTTTAAAAGTATCAAGTGGAAAACATTTCCAGATTCAGCCCAAATTGCAATTATGATAACAACAATCTTCTTTTCTGTCTCACAGGTTTGTCCTTTTCCTGCCTTTGAATTGCTGATGGAGCTGTCATGATGGCCAAAGATATATCATAAGACCTTTTGAAGAATGAACTTTCCAAACCACTGGATTGTTCTGGAGGGGAACGCCATCGAAGATCAAACAAAATCGCCAACAGTAAAATCAGTTGACCTTTTCTCAGTTCAAGGATTCTGCTTCAGGAGGCAATACTAGTCATGACTTTTCAAGGAACTGGACTACGGAAGAGTTTTCCATGCAAAAAAAGTTCAATAGAGTAATTTTTGGACAGCTTTGTATTAAACCACCTGAAACACGAACCAACCATTGGAAGTGACAAGGCTAGAAGTGAAATCGGAAGCACTTCAAGAAAATTAGAACGACAACATCAAGAATGGATAGAAACCATCACTTTTCAGGGGCATGTTCCTCAATGCCATAGTATCCCTGTTTCCCCCAGTTTCCCCACTGATCATTGAGCCAATCCAGTAAAATCTGTTGTTTTTCTTGCCATCAAAATTTCACCTTGAAAGACATTTTCCAAAGGTTGTTTGTTTCAATACTTTAGGTCATACTTAAAAAAATATCAGAGAGTCTATAAGGTGGGGCAGATACTATCACTATGAAAGAAGCAGAAAGACCGACCATGTAACAATACAAACAGGTACTCTGCAGGTGGTAGGAATCCAATATGCTCCATGACCTGCTCTGTATTCAGCAGATAACTTCAGATTTATTTGTGATCCCATGGATTAACTTTCAAGTTCTCACACAAAGACCTTTTAAGTTTGCCCTGGTGGAGTTTTATTTGCTATAAAACTATAACCAAAAAACTCTTCCTGTCTGCATGCATCTTTTATATTACATGTAGACCGAGGCCGGATTCTTTTCTCTTTTTCTTTTGCCTATTTTTTTTTTTACCAAAATGGCTCCTTCTTGGACAGCAGGAGCTTGGACACTGTTGGCAGCATTGGGTCTTCTTAGCTGCTGTAGTTTTGGCTGGTGTGAGGCCTCAAGGACTAGTAGTTCGACCTCAGGAGGGAGTAAACAGGAGCAAGGACCCTCGTCACTAGAACGAGTTAAGAGAGGATGGGTGTGGAACCAGTTTTTTGTGGTGGAGGAGTACACGGGCACAGAGCCACTATACGTAGGAAAGGTAAGACATCTAATTTTGTGATGTAAAATGATTTAAGAACTAAGACTGTCCTTACTAGAAAACATTAAAAGGGATGACAAATATGACAGATTTTCAAGTTGTAGTAAAATTAGTGCGGACGTCTGCATGCTTCTGTTGTCAGGATGAATACATTATTAGGAAGAGGCTTGCCCAATCGCATGAGCTCCACGTAGCAGCAAAATTAAAGTCCAGATCAGTTCCACCAAAGTGAAAACTGTTCTTGTCCTTGAGGAGCAGAGTCCCAAGATGTAAATGTATTGCACCCAAATATAGATATACAGCAAATCAAATAGGCCTCCAAGGGCAGACATCTGTTTATAGATACATTTTCTATTTCAGGAGATACACAAATTCATGTCAACATGCTTTTTATACATTGTGACGTACACAAGTTATTTTACAAGACAATAGAATCTCTGTGGTTAGGATGTAATTAATGTAATTTGTACTACAATGACATGGGTTTCCATTGTTACTGTCTCCTGTCTGCTTATAATTCTATCTACTTAAGTGATTCTGGAGCTCCAAATGACTCACACTGTAGAATATTGTATGTAACAGTTTGGAGCAGTTTGAAAAAATACAGAATTTTGCTGATTTGGCAAGTGTCCAGTGCAGTATCGGACTGTCTGACACATGCGTTATTGCCTACAACCAGCTATATCACTACTGTTAGTAATATTCCATTAATCTAACCCAGTACACAAAGAAACATTAATCACAATAATTGCAAAACATATTTTAACGTGAAAGAAGCTCAACATACATTAAAGGCATTAACTCTGAAAGGTCTAATCGTTTGCCACCCCTAACAATAACCACAAAAGGTGCTCAGTGCATTTGCGTTGTAGAAAAGCAGGTAAAAATTGACCAAAATTGTTGCCAAAATTGCACTGACTGCATGACCTCATGATCAGTCTAAACAATACTTCAGCTGAACCACTCCACCCACCTCAGCAGTAAAGGTCCATTTGGAGCCATTGAATTACTAAACAGGCACTAGCATAAGAAAAACTTACTGGTATTCAACAATAATTGCATGGTAGTTAATTTACCACTGCCAGGTTTGCTCCTGCATGAAGAAACATAGCCCTTCTTGTTTAAGAACAAGAAGAGATAAAGATGCAGTCCCAGTGGTTTTCTGCAAAGAACTACCTCTGAAAGGTGCTCTATCACCAGTAAACAAGTAGTAAAACTGTTTGCCACTGCAAAGACATTAACCATTAAAAATTTAAAGCTCTGAACACACTGTTTTTCCTCAACAATACTGAACTATTTCACTGTCATTTCTTTTAGCACCATCTTTTGCTTTGGCAAGCCCTGGCATGTCACACCTGTGACCTCATGTAACTGAAGAGAAGCAGCCATTTTTTAAAATAGGGTCGATCTTCAACTGTCAGTAGTTTTGTAGCTTCTGTGCAACGTAGGAGTTACAGTGGTTTTAAGTTTCGTTTTACTCCTACGTTCCTGTTCTCGTTGTTATCTAACGATAGGAGCCTCATTGTTCTCTGATCCACTTTGCTTTGTTGTGCTGTAGAACCTCTGAAACCTGTAAAAGTCCATAGGCTACTTCTAACGTAAAGTGAGTCCCCCCTGCTGATGCTTTTTATGAAAAGCTTTCCGAAAGTTTGTTGTGAAGCAACTGCTCTAAGTTTTGACTTTAAGATGATACACACCTCAAAGGAAATTTCACACAGACAGTCTGAACTGGTCGAAAATACATATACTGTAGATTTGGACATTCTTTGGTATCAGCTTTAAATATTACTTGAAGACGAACAGAAGGACAGATGAGGAGATAAGCACTTACTGTGAATATTAAACCTTTGTCAAATCATCACTGGCAGTTGTCCTGAATCATAAGTTGTAATCATAAAAATGACACATAATTTAGCTGATTTGCCTATTGGGCTATACGTAACTACTATGAGCTAAAGAAAGCTTTGCATCACTTTTTCACAATTTTTTTTCATTTGTTTTGCAAATAAACAGAACTTTTCTAAGAGCCCAGGAACCATTTTAGGAACCCATGAGCCTTGGGTCTAAAAAAGTCCCTGCTCTTGAGGAAGTACTTTCTGATCGCCCAGGAACCATCAGGGCAGATTTTACAGTTCAGTGTTCAAACACGTCTCCAGGTGTACAACTTCATTCGCACAGTAAGCAACAAGCGAGTGAACGAGACAAACAAAACACAATTTGCTAACTGTTTCGTTGCGGTTACCTGCTAAAGCATAAATAATGGACCATAAACACTCAGCAGATCATAGCTACTAAGGAGGCAGGCGCTCAGGAGTTTTCAGACTTCTTTTCCACCTCTGCATGTCTTCTTTCCATCTGGCCATTATATCCAGTCTGTGTTGTTGTTTTGCTTTGTGTGAAAACTGCGTCTCAAACATAAGCGTCGTTTTTTAATCCGTTATTGGACTCATTTGTTGAATCTTCACAGTTCTTCAGATGCCGTGGAAACATAATATGCAAAAGAGACTTCTAATTCCTCGTTTAGTTCCTGTGCTTCCTTAGTTCCTGGAGCTATGTGGTCGAACAGCGACATTGCTCGGTGATGACAGCCTCAGCGATGCCCTTCTCTTTGATGTTGAGGACAATGTCTTGACACCATAAATGTGATTATTGAATGTTGTTTTTCTAATGTAATTATAGATAACGAGTATATGCCAAATAAAATCGGTTTGCTATCATCTCAGTGCCACAGGGACATTTGGGAATATTTCTGCCTTCTTTTTTCCCTTCTTCTCATTCACATCCCATTCATCAGCTGTTTCTCAAATGAACCTCAGTGAGTTGATAAGAGTGGACAGCATGTACGATTCGATTGCCTTACATAGGACGTGATATGAAACGACGGAATATTAATGCAGACAGCATGAGACTCAGCGATGAGTCAAACGCATCAATCATGTGATCCCCTTGTTTCTAATCATTTAGACATGGCAATTGACCAGCTAATATTGCATCTGCATATATTGATCTCTCTATTCTGACAAATGAATGGAGATGTTCTCCGCAGCAGCACCGAGTGTTACAGAATAATTATCCTTTGGCCATTATTTGTCTGCCATTGTGATTGTGCTGCATTCCTGCTGGCAAGACCAACAACAAGGCCAACAGGCAGTACTGTCTGTCTGCTGGGGGACAGAGTGATAGCCAAGAGAGAGAAATTGAGCGATACATGAGGGAAGGAACGAAGGAAGAGGGAAGGCTGCAAAGGGAGACTGGGAGAAAAGAGACTTCATACACTGACTTGTGATTCATTACAGGACAGGGTGCCAGGGAAGGCAGTGAACTGATATAAAAGGGCTGAGGGAGGCTCCAGGGAGTGACACAGCAGGAGGCGACGAGAGATGATTTTATTAATAAAATTCTCTAAAGTTATTGCACTTCATGTGACTAGGGCTCCGGCCAGTGCTATCAGTGCTATTAATGGTGTGTGTGAGTGTGGATGTGACTTTCGGTTTGTCTGTGTGTAACTCTCTCACACACACTTACACACAGATGGACTCTGGATTTTTGATATCAACACTTTAATATGAGCAGCAAAGGATTAAAGCCAAGCAGTGTGCCTCTGTGCTGGATAATTACAACACGCTTTCGTTTTCATATTACTTTACCCGAACTCAGCAAACTTGCCAACCTTGCTCTGCCTCATACTGTGGCTGCCACTACTCTGCTAATGAAATCAGATTTACCAATAAAATGGCCACTCACATGACATTAAATTGGCCGCTTTGGCCAGTACATTTAGATAAATCCTTTTGGACTTCAGTGATACAACTATATGTTTTTCTTGCCAACTACATTTCAAAAATGTGCTTTAATGAAAGGAGGGGAATTGGGAAGTGTACTTTTTGCTGTTGAGCCCAGATAATCCTAAATGGCTGTTGTTAAAGGAAGCAAAGGCGGCAAAAATGACACATTCTTCCTCCTCTATTTTGACAAAAGCTGTCAGAAATAAATCCACAGTGAGGGAGAGTGTGTGTGTGTATGAGGGAGAGAATTGGTGTGTAGCATGTGCACATGCGTTTACATTTCTACAACCAAAATTATAATTCATGGGTTTTTGTGTACTGTTTCACAGTGTCCTCCAACTCTCTGATCTTAATGGATGTATCTGGCATGAATTTCCTTTTTCTGTCTCAGCATGAACAGTGGGGAAAAAAACGCCTGTACAATCCATGTCCAATGTGCTCCTTTGTCCCCTTTTTTTTAACTCTCTGCACTCAACTTGAAGCCAAATGAAACAGATGGCCTCATCATTTTTTGTTCACCAAAAGGTCTACATCTTCTGAAGAAAATCCGTTTCAGTTATCTGTTCTGGTTTGGGCTACAGCAGGTTTGGTGTAGTTTTGGTATAGCGTAATCCTCAAAATAAGCATATGTATGTATGTAGTTTTCCATTTGCCGTTTTGTTTCCTTCTGAGTCAGATTGTTGGAATGTTTCATCTGTTTCATGTTTTTCTGATTCAATACACAGAGTTCCTTCTGTGCCACGTGATACCTGAGTAGTTTTGGGTGGCATCATTTTAATGCTCTGTGAGAGTTTAGGAATGGGAGGTGGGAAGTGTTTGGCCCTCGATGCAGTCAACCAGACAACAGAAATTGCACGTATTATGCCTGTTAAAGCAATTCTCCTCGTCGTAATGATCCAAGCTATAATCAGTCAAATCTAGGTCCAATTGCAACAACTTCACAAAGCTGTCATCAAAGAGGAACAAAACAGCTTAAGATTGGAGGAATGGAATAAATAGAAACCGTGGTGCTGTTGGACATGGCGTCTTAAGACAAGAGGAAAAGAAAGTCTTTTGTTTACTCTGCTTTGTCATCCTTTGAAATGATAGTTATGTCGCTGTTTTCTCTCCTATCTCTGTATTTCCATCCTCTATCTTCTGTCTAAGCTTCTGTAAGTCTGCCTCCCATCCTGCCCAATCCCAGCACCATCGCCCCCTCATTTTAATTTCTCTTCTCCCTCTGATTTTCTTCTCTTTCTTTTTTCCCACTGCTATGCTGCCATTTACCCTCCCCTCTCTTCTCTGGCTCTGTCTCCCATGGTCTGTACACTTCCTTCCCCATAGCTGTCTCCACCTAGGCTGTCTCTGATACAGTCACCTTGTTAACACTTTGAAGCTGTTAAGATCAGAGAGCTTGACAAGCTGCAGTGAAATGTGGCAGGCCTACTCCTGATTACACAGACTTAAATATAAGACAGCCAATTTGCTCCCGCTTTGAAACCCTCAATAAACCAAGGAGTCAGTGCAGCCCACGTTCTGCTATCTCCACTGGAAATGTAAAATCATGCTCCCCAAATGTCTCCCCATTCTATTCTACTCTATTCTATTCTCTTCTATTCTATTTTTTCTTCTGTCATGTCATGCTGGTTATTATATAGTACAATTACTTGTGCTTAGATGCCTGTAAACATTTTAAATTCAAATTCACTGCAGGTCCTGCAGATGTTTTAAGTTTCTATAAGTAATGTCTTTCCAATACAACATTATCACTAACCACTCTGTCATATATTTATTTAGTCTGACACACTTTTAATGTACAAAAGAGCTGACTACCAAGTAAGAAGGAAACTTTCCGTCACTGCATGTGAGTCATAGGTCATCCCCTTCAGCAGGTTAGCCTACAGTGACAGCTAGACACTTTGTTATGACCCAAAGGTGAACCTGACAGGGCATCAACAACTTCACTCTCCCCTGAGTCACCCCACAGCCCTCCACTGTAAACCCTAAGGCATTGCTAACTACTACTTAAAGTTTAACTTAAAGCCAGACAATTAATCATAATAACTGCTTAGCTACAGTGACGAATACACATTTTTAGTACGTTTAAAGGATGGGTTCAGATTTTTTTTTTCTAATCAGTGTCATCTACAATATGTTACTTCTGTATACCCTTGACATATGTATGTTGAGAGAGTTATTGGTCGCTGTAATCATTCCTTCCATACTGGCCCGAAGTAATGTCTTTGTAGAAAGAAAACCTATTTCTTGTTTTGTGCAAAAACGCTTTCAGTTCAGCTGAAGCTTGTACAGTATGAGGCTTCAGCAGTCAGCAGCATGATTACTGCAACCTGTAACTCTTTTCATGTGCACATGAGTATTGTGTTTACTATGTGTACTAAAAAAAAGCTAACTTAATCCATTAACAGAAACAATTTTTATAGTTGTTTTAATGTGCAATAATTAATGATAAATAATAATTAAATATATACTGTATATACATATGTTCAACAGTGAAGAAATTGTGTTTTGAGAGGTTTCCAAGATAACCGCGCCCCAGTAAGTCATACTAATCTAAAAATATGTGTATCTGGCGTGTGTTCAGATCTGACTTGTTTATGGTTCAGAGGAGTACGACTTTTTATGGAAGTTCTGGCAGTCATGCGCTATGGGTTTTAAAGTACCTTAATTGCCTCCGTGAGCTGTGTGTCACACCCCGTGCTGCGGCTCCAACTGCTGACCGTGTTGGTAAGCGGGCCAAATCAACAAAAACTAACCTTCCATTGTTTTTAGAAGACCAGCATTCACTTGTCCCTTTCACCTCACACAGTATCTTCGCCTCACGTCTCTCCCTCCGCGCCCCCTCTGCAACTCACTGTTTGAAAACCCCTGGGTTAGCTTGATGACACATGAAGTTAGCAGGCCCAAAAAATCCTTCTCAAAATGTGTGTAAATGTGTGTATCCAACACACAGCGATGTATTTCTAAAAATAAAGGAAATCCCTACTGTACTAACCAATTCTGAACACATACTCCTTTGCGTATTTGTTAAGAAGATGTGTGCTCCTGCCTTTAAATGTAAATACATTTTGTCTGCATGTATAGAAAAGTAATACTCCCTCCAAAAAATATGTTCTGAGTAAAAACTCTCTCCCTGCAGCCTTGAAAGGTGAAAATGTTTGTAGTTCCCTCACAGAGTGGGATCAGCAGCAGTGGTCAGGTTGAATTCAGGCTGTAACAATGGATTCCAATGGTGACTCATTTTCGCTGTGGTAAAAAAGTACAATAATCACTACTGGAATCTATTGTAACTCAGGCTGACTTGTTCTCTATCAATGAGGAAACTACAAACTTTTTATGACCACCTCTCTAGGCTGCAGGGTTAGTGTTTGATCATCGAAAGGTAGATTTTGAGTGGAGTATCGATTTAACATTTATGGTGTTTTTGTGGCTCTGCATGTGCATGTTTTTTTTAGTGTTTATACCCTTCTCTCAATACTACTGACCTGTCCAATGAAAATGTTACACACCAAGCCCAAAGACCACCCCTGGTCAAGCAAAGAGGGTGGAAACTATATTTTATCACCATCATATTACTGTATTCATCTGATGACACAGCTGCATTATTTAAAACACAAAGAGCTCAGAAAGATGCATCAAAGATTTGACCACTGAAGCAGCTATGATTGTTGCTCAGTGGTAGAGGAGAGTTTGTTTTTTCTCCATCTTCTTCTCATGTAAATTTGTTAAGAGCACGTTTGCACTGGTTATTTTTTGGTAAGCGAGTGACGTCCTGGCTCTGACCTTTTAGTTTGCAGAGAACAACTTAGCTAAGCGTAGTGTGTGTGTTTTTCAAGCTGCCAACTTGAATCATTCCAGTGAGGATAGACTGACAGACGGATGGGTATATCCAGCCTGAGGGGGGAGAAATAGCATCATCCCAGCAGAATGATGAACTCACTATGTGTGTATGTGTGTGTTTGTGCGTATGTGTGCAAGCACACACAGTAGGTAGGTGTGTGTGGCTGGGTGCGCACATGTACAGTAGGTAGGAACTTGCATGCATGGTGCCAGCATTTGTGCAATTGAATTAACACATGATGACAACATTTCACACACAGTCTTGTCTGCACAATCTAATTTAGAAATACAGAGAGGGGGTAAAAGAGAGTGAGAGTGTCTGGGGGAAACATATCCAGTGGCGCATGACTATGCACACTTTTATTGGATAACTCTCACAGTTTGGACCAATGAAACTTCTTTTATTATAACTGAAATATTGATACCACCTTAGTATCTGGCAGTATATTTTCTGTGACTGTTCACGTATTTGTCTTCAGGATGATTCAGAGTGGTGAGAAAAGGCAAAAACAGATAGATAAAAAGGGAGGGGAAAATGGATGAGGGAAGCAATATCAAGGCACAGGCTTGCATTATTCCGCGGTTTTACGACAAATACTTAATGAAAACCCCCGCGAGGGTGATAGAAGCCTGTATTTAATTAAGCCTTTATAAAATATTAACCAGGGAGGCCAGGGCGATTTCCCCTCTCCCCTGGTCTGCTCAGTAGATTGAACCACAGTTACACTGCATAGACAGCTCTGAATTATAATTTCAGATAGAAGGTGAGCAAGAGAGAGAGAGAGAGAGAGTGAGAGCAGGTCTAGTGCTCACTAAAGAGCCAAAGGGGAGGTTGGGATGGGGGACCGATGCTGCTCCTATCGCTGCCTCTGGAATGTCTTCTAATCACATTAGGGGGGAACTATAGCTCTGATTTATAAGGGCTCTTTTAAGTTCACTTTTCAGCCCCGGCACCTCCGAGTCTCTACCTTTAACAATCTTTGAAATGACTTTGATCTCCTAGTTTGGGCGTCACATCCTGTGAAGGGCACAATGTGCAGAAAAGGTGTAAATCATCACTGGAACTGTGGTGTCTTTTTTTCAACAATGATGGCTGGTCTATAGGGAGCTCTGAGAAGGCCTTAAACTGCAATTGCTACTGGGGAATAAGATAAGGGAATGGGTGGAAGAAATGTACTAATTTCTTTTGGTCACGGCTGGCCAAATGTCATTTTCTGACAACTATCAATTACACAAACCATCAGTATTCACAGCTGTTGAAGCTAAATAGAAAATTCTGTGCAGAATGTGTGACATAATAATCTCAACTGAAAGGTCCACGTACTCGTTTTTCTGAACTTTCAACCGCGTGTAACAGTCTTCACCAGTGAATGGAGCTGGCTCAGATGTCATCATGTGATCTAAGTGTGGAGGTGTCGGTCATGTGATAAGTGATCGTATCATAGAGGAAGATTACAACTCCTAATCTCTCTCCGGTCTTCGACTGGCTCCTGGTCGATGACTTTGACCACTTCCCAGTCACCAGTTGTGATCTGGGGTTCACAGACAACTTGTGCTGTCTGCTTCAAAATGTTCATCAAAATGTGGGAGGGTTTGAAGGACTCCTCTTTTGCTCACTTTTTCTTAGCCTGCCTTAAATGTACTCAAAACAGTACTTGAATTTTTGTGAATACTCTGAAGACACCACATCTATTGCATGTCTGCCCGCACTGGGAGAGGGATCCATCCTGTTGGGGGGACTTTTTCCTTATCTGAATTGAGTCTAAAGATAGAGGGGGTCATATGCTGTTCAAATTGTAAAGCCCCTTGAGGCAAATTTGTAATTTCTTGACTTGACTTGACACTTGACCAGAGTCCTGCATTTGTTTAGGTTGAGGCAACAAAAACAGTTTGGTTAGGGAGAGATCTTGGTTTTGTTTACATGTTAAAAAAAGGCCTGTTTTGGGCTTAGATTCACTGTTGACTTTTTCAGTATTTAACCAACTCCCTTGGTAAAGGAACTCTCCCTAACCTAAGTGCTGCAAGTGCCTAAACATAACCATGAAAAAATTAAATCATGCTTTAGTTGCCACGAGCGGATATTGTAGCTCAAAACTAATGAAATACATTGTCACTGAACAATTGTCAATGTTTCCTCATTACGTTGATGAAAAACATCATCATCATCATCAATCTGGACAGACTTACTGTACATTTCTAACACAAAGTATTTGCTGTTGCAAATTAGTGTTATATAAACATATTTCTAGGAGCAAGGGCTGCCATGGTGTTACAAAGAAATAAAATAAAATAAACAATATATACTGTAGGGGTTGCCTCCTCTTATGAAGTCACTGTCCTCACGTCTGTTTTGTGTCAATTTACAGATCCATACAGACTCTGATGAAGGTGAGGGCAACATCAAGTACACTATCTCTGGGGAAGGGGCAGGCTCCATCTTCATCATCGATGAGCTAACAGGAGACATCCATGCCACGGAGAGACTGGACCGAGAAGAGAAGGCCTTTTACACACTTCGGGCTCAGGCCCGGGATCGGCTCTCCAATGACCCTCTGGAACCAGAGTCAGAGTTTGTCATCAAGGTCCAGGACATCAACGACAGTGAGCCCAAGTTCTTGGAGGGTCCCTATATCGGCAGTGTGGCAGAGCTGTCACCCATAGGTGAGGCGAGAAACATGTAGCGCAGTCAGACAGGGACCATCTGGATTCAAGCTTTGAGCTCAGGATGGCCCAAAGATGCACACGCTGTACAGAATTACCAGTTATATTACAGCTATTTCATGATGCGTAAGTAGGGTCTGTAACATTATGCTTTGTCCTGGGCTCAGGGGAAGCTAGAAAGTGCCAGGGAGAGCAATATGCTAAAATTCTCCCCCATTGTGGAGATGGAAATAGGAAAAAGCAGACAGGAGATGTTAGATAAAAATATATGTGTAGTCTGTTCTTCCAGAAGGAAGTCGAATGGTGACATGGGCATCTGAGGAGGATCCCCACACGGACTGTGTCAGAGCTATGACCTGTAGTTAGCAATGAGATGGAAAATGAAGGAGAGATTAATTGCATTGCTCCTAGATGAGCTTTGTGGCTGTGTTCTGACACACTGTTATGAGGCAAATGATGAAGCGGAAGGGGGTAAGGGGGAAAGAGGAGCAGAGGAGAGGTGTTTCAGAAGAGTAGATAATGGTGAGGGTACATCACATTTTCATGGAGGCTTTTGACATTGGAACCGCAATGCTTTTAATCTTGACAATGTTGTTATTGTGAGCAACGGTATTAGCGGCACCCCACGGCTGCTTAAAATTCCAAGCGAAATGGAAAAGACAGGTGAATGAGGGTGTCAGGGGCTTCATTAGCATGGTATTAATGTCAAAGACACAGCTGATGTGTAATAAACAAAATTCTGTTTGGCTGCCAAGCTGTATCACAATGCCATGTGAGCTCAGAATGTTGTGTGTGATACTGGCATGTGCAAGAGTGTTCGTGCATATGCAGCAGGGGTGGGGGTGCTTCTTGTTTGAGTGACTCCAGGAGTGGTGCAAAATGGAATAGCTCTTCCCTGTTCAGGCCTGATTGGAATTAATTCCTGCTTCCTCAGCATGATCCAAACCATGGGCATTTCTGCCTACAGTGCTCTCTAAAACTGAATGGGGTGTGTGTGTGCATGTGTGTGTGAGTGAGTGAGTGAGCGAGTGAGAGGCAGAGAGAGAGTGAGGGACAGAGCAATAGAAAGGTAGCAAAAAACGGGAGAGAGATACAGTAAAGATAATAGAAAGAATACATTTCTTGAAAAAGATGCAAAACCTTGGGAGGCAAGAGAGCTATCCTCAAGACAGAGCGGAATTAAGTCATAGAGACCGCACTTAGTTAATGTTAGTTAATGTAATCTTAATGATCACGACCCTTCCACTTTGGCTGTTCCCCCTTGTTCGACCCTGTCGCACCTCAGTCAAATTACACACTAAATGAATGTGCAGTTCATGTTTTAAACATCGTTGTGGAGCACTAGCCCTAATGAGGTAACAGCTACTGCTTAGTCAAGCATTCTCCTGCCCTGTTCCTGTTTTTTTTCTTTCCACTGTTCTCCTGTTGAACATCAGCTAAGGCCAGCAGTATTTTTTTGGCATGTCAGTGATAAGGTCACAAGCACAATGACAATAACTGAAGGGAGTGACAAAAAAAAATAAATAAAAGGTGCCGGACAGACCAGCGTGACTGCCACACGTCACTCACCAGCACATGAGCTTTTGTCCTCCTATCATGTGTTAGAATGTCAGTTGTCTTCAAGTTTAATTTATTATCAAAGGATAAAACTTGCCATATTCTATGATTTTCTTAATGTCAACACATTCCAAACCAACAACAATTGACCCTACTAACAAGTACTGCTTGTGTAACTGCTTATTCCTCTTTGCTGTAGACCTTTATTGTTGTCCACAAACTATTACAAACGCACCAGTGAGCTGATGCCGTTACACTGGGTGACATGTTACTTAATTAGGATGAACATACGCTATAGTTTATTTTGGGTCAATTCCAGATACACTGTCCAGCTGATTAATACCCATTTGGTGCTGTAGTGAGTGCTGTACAGCACCAAATGTGTATTAATCCACGGCTAAAAATTATCCCCAACACAGGTACTATTTACTCCTGTTTGAGTAACCTTTGCTAAAAACAGCAGTGCCCAGCTATTTTAGGAAATAACTCAACCATATTTGAAGGATTTGCATCATTACAAATGGGCTTGGGGCTGAATGCTGTAAACAGAGAAGGTAAGTCAGAAAGTATTATAGACCTGTAGAAACCCTAGCCTTATCCTTTAAGATTTAATATTTAGGTTGTTTGTTTGTTTGTTTTTTCGATATATCCATTCATCCACAATTCATTTTAATTTGTTCCAGCGGTGAGGACCTCTTCAATTTCTTTTGTGCATTGCATTGTTGAATAATATTGTCTGTTAACGCCACAAAAATTAAGGAGATTTTATAAGCATGCTGACAGCTTTAATAGTGTGTACTTGATTGTGTCACTTTTCCTGTCTGAACGCACTAAATACTCAAAACCTGGTTAGAATAAGTACTTTTTATGTAATTTGGACACAGCTGTGATCTGAAGCAGGGTTGCGTTTTATGCGGTGATGGAAGCAGGTTGCAAGCATTAGCCACACCAGTGATATGCTCACTGTGCTGTTTTACGGCCAACCATACAGCAAACTGCCATGGAAAACGTGAGACCATAATAGTAAGAAAGTAATCAGTAGTCAGCTGCCTGAGGCATATTCATTTTTACTTATCACTCCTGTCATGTCTCCCAGTGCACGTCTTTGTCATAGCTTTACTGCCTCCACCCCTTCCCCCTCCCTCTTTTTGCAGAAGCTTCCTGTCTGTCTGTCTGTCTGTCTGTCTGTCTGCTCAGCATCTGCTACCAAAAATAATACTTGTGTACATAGTCTTTTTGTTTTTCAGGCTTGGTTAACTCTAAAAAAGGAGAAGAGAGGGCAAATAAAATAGGAGCGGCAAAGACGATGATGAAGTGCGAGGGCCTGAGCTCTGTGTTGTCCTTTGGAAAATGTGCGGCTAATGGAATTGCAGTCTTAAATCAAATTTGCAGTGCATGGGTGATTGAATGTTGCTTTGGGAACCGTGCATGTCTTTATGTTGGGACAGAAGAGGGAACATGGATAGAGTCGCTCTGCAGAACGCTAGCTGTGTCCTCTGACTCGTAATGATAAAGACCGTGAAAAATTGATTTAATACAGTGTCTTGGAAGGACATCCTGGACTGAACACAACCAAAAAAGAAACTGACTAGAAGATGTGGCATAGGGATTACTTTTATTAATTACAGCCCAAATAAATGTGTGTTCTATATTATATAGATTCAAAATCTGTAAAATGTACTTTAGTTGGAGCAAACTAAGACAGAACTAAGAACAGTGTGGCCTAGAGCTGCACTGACAAATGACAATTTGCTGGCTCACTTATCACCACCAACAGGAGGGTACAGTATTTGTAGCTGGTACTGCTGAGTGAATTAAAAAAACAAACACATTGGTGTTTCAAAAAATGAGTTAACTAAGATTTGTTCAGTTATTAGATTTATTTAATATCAACTATTTTTTAAGACTGGTGTGTAACTGTGCTAGTTTTGTACGCTACTTCAACAGTGTACAGTGTTGGAGTACACTAACTAGCAGGACAGTGTTTCGCACCACAGCAAGAAGGTTCTGGGTTCAAACTTGAGCAAGGCCAACTGGGGCCTCTAGCAAGTATTCTTTGAAGTTTGCATATTCTCCCAGTAGCTCTCTGGGATCAACTGGCCACCTGTTCATGGTGTCTCCCTGCACCACTCTCAGTGCACACATTATCAGCATGTTGAGGAAGTAGAAGTTTATGGCTGTTGTCTGGTCAAAGAAACACATTTACCTATGTGAGAAGATGAATACATTTTACTGATATAGTGGTGCATTGGCGCAATGAATCCTCCATCTGCCTTTTGTTTACCTTCCTCCCTTTGGTGGTTATACCGCACTGTTATACTGCAAAACAATTAATTCACTGTTTCCCCGTCTTTTCTGCTGCATCTCGTATATGACAGATGCACAGTTATCTTTTAAAACTGAACTCAAACAACAGTAACTGCTCACCACTATTAGCCTCTGACTGGAGAGCAGGGTGGCTGCATTACACTTGCCCTTCTCAAAATATTGAACCCCATTCTGAAAGCGTGCTGCACAGTGTCACACATTGAAAGAGTCTTCACTTTTATAGCAATGCAGGACCATAATATCCCGCACTGTGTAATTATTAGTTTTTCACCGCAATGGATTAGAGATTCTGAGATGGCTCGAAGAGTGGGTTGGACTAAATATCTGACCTGCTCAGACTTAACAAGCTTTGGTATGGCTGCATGTCCTTGCTGACTTCAACTTTTGTCTCAAACTATTCTCTAGATTTGCTACACTGTAAAAGTTGTATGCATATGCACTGTATGAACCTTGGAAAAGTATGCACACATCTGATATATGTATCTTATATCTGATATAAGAATCATGCAGTTTGAGTTGCCTTGTATTAGGAGTTTTAATGTACCAGTATTACATGTTTAAGTGTCTTTTTCTGGCTTAAAAGAGATGAAGGTGTATTATATTCTGGAATCAAAAAACTGTGTATCATAGGTCTATTTGATTAATGGATGTTCACTTACAATCCAACAGGTCATCTTTCTCTTAATGGCTCATCATCCCCTGTATTTTCTGAATAAAAAAATGGACCCATCATTAATGTAAATTAAATGCGATGTTAAAAGCTAATGTTGCCTCATGTCTATTTGCGAGGTAATGTTAGAGGTACGGGTCTGTCCATTTAAAACACCCAGCCTTCCATTATAAAATACCTCAAATTCATCTTTGGCAAAAAGTCCTGTGTCATCCTAAAAGTCCCAATAACATTCACTGAGAGTTACCACTTAAAGTTACATAATGTGTTAACATACAAAGAGGTACATAACATCAAATGCTGGAAGTTTTTTCTTTAATACCATAACATAAAAGACAACTTAGGGCACAAAAGAGTGTATGGACAATTACAGTGATATAACACATATTTTTAAAGGAATAGTTTGACATTTTGGGAGACTGCGGGTTCACTTCCTTGCAGAGAAGATCATTACACTCATAAATGTAAAACACTAGATGTGACGTGTCATAATAACTTGCCATTCTGGGATGGAACCATATGGCAGCTATCTTACCTGAGTCCAGTTTTAAACTTGCTGTAATTGGAACCTATGATGAAAGAAGCTTATGTTGCCTTTATAATCCTTGTATTTTTCTACCAATACACCAATACTATTTTTATTCAAAGTAATGAGTGCAAGACAACTGTGCCTGTCTAGAATGAACCAAAAAAACAAAGATGATGGTAGAATTTTGATTATTATAGCTCCAAGAGAACAAATCAAGATAATCTCATAATTGTGCATTTATATTAGAGATAATAATTTTATTTTTTCAATTTGGCCTCGGATAACAATATGTTGGATGATAGTGTGGTTGGTTAGTGTTCCGTGTTGTTGTCAAGGATGTGGCTAACGTTACTGTTGTGTTGTTGCCTGGGCTTCACTTTTTGTGTTGACTGTAACGTAGCTGGCTGCTGGATTTGTCTTGAGATAACATTATTATGAAATGGGATTCAGGAGTGAAGACAAGCACTTCTCTTTGTCATTAACATGTTGTATGTTTACTTACACTTGATTGGCTGGAATCAGCTGCTTAGCGGTGAAATGTTAGGGTAATATTAATAACTTTGTTATAACAGTAACACCACTAAATGTTACCTTTGAGCTCTAAGTTAGCGTAGCTAACATTAAAACAATGTTTGCTGATTATAACTGATCTGTTGAGAACTAGCAATCAGTAATAACTTTGACTTAGAACTCAGCTGGTCCGTTACTTGGTAGCTAACATTAAAGTTACCTAGTTAACTAACTTTTTGTAGTTTTAGTTGACCCATATGTAAAAAATAAATCTCTTATCTACTCTATGCTGACGTGTGGAAAGTCACATCAGCCTCCCTGGTCTCTTTGCTCTTTTTAATTGCGCAATTAGGTGCTGCACAGCCGACAACCACAGTCGCTGCCCATAGGTGGCGATTGTAAACAAGACCCAGGTAAGATGGCAGACGTTTTATCCCATGAGTTATGACGTAATGTCACATCTAGTGTTTTATATCTATGATTGCACTCACACTATGGAGCTAGTACATCACAGTGAGGTTGCTAAGCAATCAATGGAGACTCCAGGAAGCCACTTACCTAATAAATATTTCCAGCACCTAACTTCCTGTAAAATTACAATATGATTTTTACATTACAGTTTTCATACGGATTAAACAAACAAGATGTGTTATACAAGATGTGTTAATTAGCGAGCTTTTACCTTTGGACAGAGCCGGTTTAACTGTTCGTCTTGCCATCTCTGACTTTATATTTAGCGTACAGATGTGATAGAGGTTTTGATCATCTCATCAAACTCTCTCCAAGACAGAAAATAAGTGTATTTCCCAAAATGTTAAACTAGTCCTTTAAGAACAGAGTCAAAGAGTAGAGGGTATGAATTTCACGAGATAAATGAGGGTGGTTGCTGACAGGAGAACTACAAAGTGTTTAGTTTTGCATATGTTTGTGTGTGGGCGAAGTAGTGTTACTGTAGGTACTTGCATCATTATGCATGATGATTGTGGCTATATTCACATTGTCAGGGAATCTACAAAGAGTTCTGTTTTATTATGAAAATTAATATGTCAAAAGGCAGAGATCCAATGGTCAAGAGATGTTTGTAGAAGTCAGGGGGAAGCCATCAGGTCCTGGTTTTGTGATGGTAGGCTAATCATCATGTGCAGCTGAGAATTCTTGTGGTGGTATTAGTGAATCGGGTATGATGATGTTGGTTTGCTCTATGCAGCAGATAAATAGAGCTGATGGCTTCTTAATTTGGGTTGTGTTTTGTTGAATATAAGTTGGATTACAACCTTTGAAAACATAACTGTACTTATCTCCTAAGGAGACTGAGGGGTTTTCTCTTTCTCTCTCTTTTTACTGTAATAACTAATTTTCTTTTCTCATTTAATTTGATTTCCCCTGTATTTTTTCAGATTTGTTACAGTTGAACATCTTCAGATCTGGGTCTGTTAGGTCTTTTAGGAATTGAGTTTTCTCATTTATAATATCATTTCATTGAAGTTTGTTTGTTTGTTTCTTAGTTCACTCTGGGTTTTCTCTGTTGCATTACTTCCACTGATGTTTTCTAATTATTTAGTTTTAAATTCCAAATTAGCTTTGTATGGGATTATTTTTCCTCTTAGTACAGCTTTTCCCAAAGTAATATCGGGCTTGAAGTTTTGCTTGCAGCAAAGCTTACAGATGCTTGAGAAGTAATTGAGACAGGTGAGACTTAAAATTGTGTTCTCAAGATTGCAAAACCCACTTAGCTGAAAATAATAAAATATTTCCATAATGAGGATAATATGTATTGTCAGTGTCTTGTTACCATAGAGACAGATTGATAGGCACATTTTGTTCAGTGAGTATATTTATCTAAAGAAATGTAATGGACATCCTTATTGAGGCATTACGATAAATAGGTAAGTAGATAAATAGGAATTAAACAGAGACGGTGAAAACATTTCTTTCCTGTATTTGTGTTGCCTCAGGCAGTGTGTGTCTCATAGCACTAATAGATGTGATCATAACAGTTTGAACTCTGAATTTACCTCTCCTTATGAACGACAGCTTTTCCATTGTGCTTATATATTAATAGCAGGTGGCTTACGTAAGATGACATGTTTGGCTAATGTTTATGTTTTGGAAAGCCTTATCATTAATATTTGAATTGGATCCATCTCTTTTCCCTCTAGTTTTCCCCAGCCATAGTAAGTGTTTAAATATTTATGTAGCTTTGAGCAAGGCCTAAAAAGTTTTAAAAACCCAGAGGCTAAAGTAATGTCAAACTGGTATGCTGCCAGACAATCCTACATAGTCGTATAGTTCAGCATCTTCAACAGTTAGGCATTGGATAGACTGAGCTTTTAGACACAATATCTAGCACACATACTGCAGAGACATTATTGGCAGTGACACAGTGGCACCTCAAGCTAATGCTTATGCTCCACACGCCCGGCTAATATTGAAGTAATAAAGACAGGCCTTTTCCAATTTGAAATCAGTATTACACCGTGTTACAACATGCATACTAAGACATCCGCCAATCTCTTTTTTCAGCCCTCGTGCAAGCTGACTGACAAAGTGGCACAGTTTGTTGGGTTTGAAACCGTTTACTCACTGAGGCAGACATCCTTTCCTACCACTCAAAGGTCGGGTGACAATGAGGGAGTCGGGTGGAAATGTGGCTGGGAGGGGCAGCTCTTGATGGTGGAATCACAACAGGGTGAAAAGTTTCCACGGAGCTAATCCCGTGATTGATGTGGTTCCATTAGAGAGGACCTCAGGACCCCTGAGTGGCAGAGATGTGGCACGACACGACGTCTGTGCCGTAGCCTCTAACCTCAGGTAACTCTGACTGACAAGTTAGTGCACAGTGTCCAAAGAACAACAGGCAGGCAAATAGCACTCTGATAACAGACATTAAGCTGACCACTATCCTCAGCTATTATCTACTAATGACACAAGCTGATGCAGTGTAGAATTGCACAGAAGAAGAAGGCACCATGGTAGCCTTTAAACTGACATTTATCCTATTCTCTATCAAAGACACAGTCTAATATATAAAGCCAGGTTGGAGAATTTGACAAACTGCAAAGGCCATTAAACGACAGAGATACATTTTAAGACAATGTTCTGCTTTTATCTACTAAACAAATGTCAGCATCTGAGGCTTGTCTCCATACCTCAAGGCATGTTATCTCTGTAAATGCCACAACACCGTGTGCACTTTTCAGGATGATTTTAATTTAAGTACTGTACATTGTAGCTGTTTGTCTTTGGACCAAATGTTTATTTTAATGGAAACTGTATAGATTTCAAGTATCAAGCACTCTTTGTTTGAGGATATCATGACTACAGCACAGTTCCTAACACACAAAAGATGCTTCGCAGTATCTGTAGGGGCCGATTTGCTTCTGAAGTGAGGTATAGAGATTGACATGACTGAAAGCCCAGAGACCAGGATAGGAGAGGGCTTGTGGAATGTACTTTTTAAGTGTCTTCATGAAGGTCACTGCTTTATCTATCACTGCGTACAAAAGTATAACACACAAAACACACAAAATAACTGGCATTTGAAGGGTGTTTGTGGTCAAACTGCTAACACATAGAATAGCACTAGGCAGAATAAAGCAGTAAAACATCCTATGAATAATGGTTTAAAAATGAATCCTAACAACTGACCAATATTTTTCTAACTTTTTCATAACACCCAAAATGACTATTCCCAGTACTGTTTCAGGGTATATGCAGGAATCCTGAAGTTAAATTTAATACCTTTTAAGACCTTTTTTAAGACCCTTTCCATACAGTTTAAGACCTCATTGGCACTTCGAGCTCTAACCGGTTTCATCGTCAACACACTTTAACTTACATTTACTACTACTTACATTCAACTAGACTGACAACTGAAAGGGCTTGTTTAACTGAGCAACAGTTAAATAAAAATATAAGAAATCATGAGTCATTGGGAAAAGAAATCTAAATCTGTGCAGATTTAAACAGGAACAGGTTCCTGTTTCAGTGTCAAGTGCACAATAATGCCTCTAACACGCTGGAATTAACAGGCGTGCTGCTTTTGCAATGCTGTTCTTAAAACTTCAAAACCGAAATAGAAAGTTAGTCTCGGGTTATATCAGCTGAACATACTGTGGACTGACAAATCACAGTTTAAACCTGTTCAATCTAACCACTGAGTAGACTGCAGGGGGCCCAAAGAAAACCGGGTTCGAAAAATATTTAGAGCCCAACTGTACCATTGTGGTTCAATAATGATCAAGGGTCACTAAGCTTTTCTGGACTGGAATAAAAATTCAAAAATGAAGGGTATTTGGGGGAAAAAATGGTTACAACTGTATTCTCCCGTCATGCAACACTGTGGGGACATTGACTAAATGGAAGTTTTAATCCTTTAATTCTTCTTCTTTTGGGGCCAAAACTATTTCAATACTCAATACTATTCTATCGCTAATAATATGCTATCAATACTATTTCAGTACTATACTGAGTTCAAGAATTTCACTACATGTACTTGTATAGGGATTAGTCTTTTTCTGCTGTTCTGAGACCCCACAGAACCTCTGCACACGCCTATCACCACTCAGAGGTCAGCAGTAGATGATGAAGCGGCAGCCGTTGTAGTAGCTTCAGTGGTGGTGGGTATGGGCGGTGGTGTAGCACAGAAATGCGTGATAGAGACCTGGGGTCTCATTTATAAAACTCAGCGTAGATTCCACCCTAAAACATGACATACTCACAAACCTCAGAGTCTACGTACGCAAGAAAATATTCAGATCTGTAAAACCGTGCGGCGCACACCTGTACGCACTCTTCTCTTTGTAAATACCCACCTGCGGTGGATTGTGCGCGCATGTACTCCTCCCAGTGTCATCCCACTACTCCTCCTAGTGTCGTCCTACATTCAACCATAAATGGTCAGTGCAAAGCACCTCATGAATATTGATGCATAGAAATGAGCCTTCTTACAACTCGTTCCGTCCTCATTCTTCCATTGACGTAGTCTTCTAGCAGTGCCGGAGCATTACACACGAGTGTCGCCGCAGTATTTATATGTTTACAGCAATCAGTCTTCACACCTTCCCAAAATGATCGCGACAGTCAGTGGTATCCCCCACCCTGGGATATCATTTGAAAATGGAAGTTTGATCGGGGAGCACAATTTATTTATTTATTGAAGTTTTGTTCTGGTGAACTTGGCCTGCGTTATGATTAAGACTCATAATGAGGATATGGAGTGTAATGATTGTACGAGAGCTGTCACTGGCTTTATTTCCAGACTTTGCTAATTTACACAGACCATAGGTGCAGGTGGTGAGGATGTGCCGGGTGAGGTGGCTGGAGAAGGTAGAGTGTGTGTGGCAGCCACCGCGGTGTCTCCAGTGCGCTCTGTGCGCCTGACAGCACGGTTCACTGCAGCGATTTTACACACAGAAACTATATGAAAACTAAAATCGTACTTCGTGATATAAGCACAGTATTAGAAGATATTATTGAAAACCACTGACGCTCTGTTCTGCAATTCTTTAAT
>NTHP01000090.1:688531-741830 GCA_003416845.1 Oplegnathus fasciatus | reverse complement strand
GAGGCAGGAGCAACTTACAATCAATATTCTCTGCCAACCACCTTTATGCATATGACCAGTAACATCCACCATTATGTGCTCAACCACAGTGCTTGATATAATTGATTTTGGCTGATCTGTGTGTGTGTGGTCATGTATATGAATCAATGTGTATGTGAGGGGGGAGGGGGGAACAGGGAGAGAGAGGGAGAGAGAGAGAGAGAGAGAGAGAGAGAGATTCGGTGTGAGGAGGCATGGAAGATTTGTATGGCAACAGCAGCACGATAGATTTGCAATTGTGAAATTGATTAAGGCTCTCACTTTTTCATTATTGTAGAGATGCAATCAAGCAGAGAAGCATTGACACTGTCTTTAGTTTCTGGTACATTCTACATTTTGACATTGTGCAAGGAATACACTGCATAAAACAATAATGTTGGTACTTCGCCTGCAGATACAGGAGGGTATTCAAATCTAATAATTTATCTATAAATGCGGTTTGATGTCGAGAGCTGACAACTTTTTTCATTGTTTGTCTTGAGACGAATGCTTAAAAATGATGAATGGTTAAGAGTTAAAGTCGACATGCCACACTGGCCCACAATGTTGTCTACAAAACTAATAATGATCTGATCTATTAAAAGACACAAGTTCAAAGGCTAACAAAGATTAGATTTACAATCTCTGTCAGGAGAGATGAAAAATATCCCTAAATCCTTGTAGAGATCTCAACGAGGATCAATGTAAGCAGGCCATTGGCTTTTATGACATGGCGGATTTTTCTCCTCTTTATACTTCATTCTCTCTCACCCCCCTTTTCTCTCCCTCACTCTTTCCCAACCTCTCTTTCTCTCCTGGGGCATTTATGTGGATGAGAGAGGAATGAATCACAGTAGAAGTAGTGAAGAAATAACTTTTCATGTGAAAACACCTCAGCTTTTATGGCTTTACTAAATGATCCATAATGCGGGCGGGGAGCACTCAGTCCTGCAGATTAAGGCGGGTTAGAGCAGGGAAGAGGCTCAGTGCTGCAGCCGTTAGACCCCTCCACTGAAGCTCGCACCAGTACGGCACCAGCTGAGATAGGCACAAATCTCTTTTACGAGGCTGCCTCTTAAATAGCTGTCAGTCTAGTGTCTCACACGTGGCGCACTCCTCCAGCTCCCCTCACAGTAATTGAACCATCTCTCCCAGAGTGCTGAAATGGTGTGGGAAGTCATTCCGACAGCCTGTGTTGATACCATTAAACCAAACTCATGCATAAATCTAACTATATAGCCATCGTCATCCACCCTCCACCTCCACGCCCCAAAAACAACCCTACTCCTTACTCCATTTCACCACCGATGGTCCCAGGGTTAATTTTCATCTGAATACTATTTACATTATCCTTAAAGGGGTATTGTACTCTGCTTCAATATCATTTGCAAGACAGATTCTGTTGCTTCCTTCATGTTCTTGCCATCATGACAAGGTTACAACATTGTCAGAAGTATCATGTGTTCCAGTAAGAAACAGACTAATAAATAGAAAGGAATAATTCCTAAGCTACCTTAGGTAGGTTATTTAACTTTACTTCATTAGCTGTTAATCTCACATACCCAGTGGAATTTTAGTGCCTCCAAGAGGAGTCATCATATTGTAACAGTAGAATTATAGAAATATTAACGATTAAATAGAAGTGGTAAATAATGTTAAATTACCACTTCCATTCAACTCCAATTACGTCTGAGGCATTTTGCTCTGCTAGAGGATTAAGTGAATAAAGCCATATACTCATTATAGTTGCACGCCCATGAGATGTTGTAACCCTGTGTAGTTCTCCATGCCGAGGCAAGTCACTGGGAGAAACACTGCTAAACAGTGTTGCTCTCATGAATGCTTTGATAAATGCTAGGGAAACAGCCAAGTTATAATGTGCTGTCACATCATCTCATTATTATACTGAAAATTAGTTGTGCTACATTTGAAAATTAGCATGATGCTGACTACTATTGTTTTGATGGTGAGACCAAGAATATGATATCTGCAGGCTACATACATTAGCTTCACCCTGAGCAGAGGCACTGTGGGCATGAGTAAGTTCAGTGTCACAAATTTGCTCAGACTTTTGACAAAATGATGGAGGTTGCATATGTTTAAAGATTTACTGAAAAGTTTTTGTTATTTTGTTATTGTTTCACTTTAATTGTTTCTATAGTAAATACACACCCTTCTACACTAATACAGCAAGGTGAGAACATCAACCACTGGGTGTTAGCAAAATAATTTCTGTTTAAGTTAAAAAAAAAGCTGAAGCAATAACACAAGGTATAATTGACTGTGACATTCAATTTTATCAGTGATGTTTTTGCAAAGATATGTGAAGAATGTGATGTAGAAAGTTTTGTTGTATAACCAAACCAAACAAACTCAGCCCCAAACAAATGTGCCCATGAGGGGGAATAAACAGAGACAAACCTGTATATTTTGGTAATTAAAATTATTATTGCTACAGTGCATGCCGTCTCATCTGAGAGCAATTTGTGATTGAAGTTTTAGTTGGTGAGAGAAAAACAACTCTTTAGCTAATGAATATCTGGAGCCTCTCTCCATTACACACACTTCTCCTATTACTGCAATATGCATTACATTCGAATCTGAGAAAGTCAATAATTTTTATTGAATCCCCACAAGTCCATCAACAGTAGAATCTGCTTAAGTGAGACACCAACCATGCCAACAGATACTGTAAGTAATGACTTCTTCCACTGAAAACACTGATGCAAGCCAGAGCTTTAATAAGAACCCAAGTGCCAAACTCACTGCTTCACTTCTCTTTTTTAATATAAACACAATAAAGAAGCATTTGCATTTATATAGTTCTTCCAAGCCATCTGACGTTGCTGCCAGCCAGTACCCAGAAACAGCTGAGCATCAAACTGATTGTTACCTGGGGAAAATTAAGATAAGGAAGTAATCCCATGGACGAAAATGGCTTTGTTGGACCCACAGCAGTAGGGCCAACCAGGTAGGCAGAATTAGCAAACCCCTGGCTGTTGCCAGTAATGAAAATGCCTAGCCTCTATATAGCCTTAATATGATAAGAATTATATCTCACTCATCCCCCAACTGGGATGCAGCATATCTTCATCAAAGTATCAGGCTGGTGTGTACTGTTGCATATTTGGATGAGGTAATGACTGTATGATACCACGCAGAATATGAATTAAAAGCTCACTCTATTCTAGTTAATATGCACTGCTTTTAATCCACTGGGAGCTGCAATATATCTGGATTTAACTGAGAACCATACAAGGTTGTTGACGGTGCCAGAATTCATGATTCTTTGGTGTTGCACATACTGGAGAAACACTGATCCATTCATCCTTGCATCCTTTTTTGTGTATCCTCACTCCTTTTTCACACCAATTGTTTCTGACGATATTTTACCTTTGAGCTAATTTGTCACATTGCCACGTAGTTCAGAATAGCTGCAAAATAGCACTTCCTCATTTGTTCTAGTATCATAGACCAGATAGAGTGCTGCATCATATGCTAGCTATATGTTAGCATGCAAACCGGCCAGCTCCTATCTACATACAGGGAGAACAAAAGAGTGCTATAGGTGACAGCAACAGGATAGTGATCTGAGCTGTCTGATTTAATGGCCGGGTGACTTTAATGATAATCCACTAGCCTCTCCCTCCCTCTTTCCCCCTTGGATGACAGGAAACAAACAGTGCTCTGACACTTCCCGCTAATTAGCATCATTAGCATACAGCCATTATGTGGCTGGACAGTAGCATGACAGGGCTCTGAGAAAGGCTACAGCGATGACCTTTGGTGGACAACACCAGCTGTCAGTAATTACCCATAGCATTGGCCAGAGGGATGGAGACAAAGACTGACTCCTTGTCCTTGAGGACCTATGGCACCCAGGAATGTCTCCCTTTTTATTTTCCTCTTCCTGTAAGTGGAATTATTTATCGAAAAAAAGAAAATGTGCTCACATGCTAAAAGGCAAGTATTCGGTTGTTTCTTAACCTAAAAATGAAGAACCTTAAAGTTTTATAGGCTTTAGGCTGAGCTTTAACTAAAATGTGTGACTAAATAGAGAGATGCACAAGCGTATTTGCTGCCAGAGGCTTGTGTATGCACACTGTTGACAAATATATTACAGTGAGTGGGAAATAATGACTTAAACACTTTTCTCCATAAATCCAAATTTTAAGTCTTCATGTGGAAATGACTCTATTCTCTGCGTAAGTGCCAGTAATCACGAGTAATTGTTTGTTGTAGATTTCTTGAGCTTCTAACAGCCTTTGAAGATATAATGTTGACTTTATGACTCCATGTTTCCTTTCATCTCTGAGCGCAACTTATGTGCCAATGAGAGGCAAAACAACTCTGAGCATTGGTGTAGTGAAAAGGTAATTTGAAACATCAAAAAATTTGTTTGGGAAATTATGTGCATAGAGATGAAATAGGTGGTGCAGTGGTACCCAAATGCATTAAACTCCCTCTCCCAAGTATAATCACAGACAAGTATGCATGAACACACACACAGGTGTGTGCATTAGTATACTACTTTTGTACAAATGTCCTCACTCTCAAGGTCTGTAACTCATATTGGTCCTCACAAAGATAGAAGTACCAGAGCTTTACACAAGCATGAAGATATGCCTTTCCATCTACAGTATACACTAACTTAAGTAAATTCCAGCACTTGTCTAATGTTTCCCCCGTGGCCTCCTGGCTCAGAAGTTTTTATTCTCTTTTTTGACATTATGTTGTCTCTTTTCAACAGGAGCATCCGTTATGAAGGTTACTGCATCAGATGCTGACGACCCGACATACGGCAGCAGCGCCAGAGTGGTGTACAGCGTACTGGATGGAGAAAAGTTTTTCACTGTTGACAACCACACAGGTAAGAATGATAAAGACCACACACTCAGCACTCCCTACACCTGCTATTTGTTTTTCTCACAAAGATTTTCTTGCGCTCTGTCTTTTTTCTACAATACCTTCAGAAATCTAAAGCTCAGAGACTGTAATTCCCAGATCAATCAAAATTTGTGGCCAAAAACATAAAATCAATTGGCCAAAAACAAGAAACTTTATAAAGTTTTAACCAATACCTCCTGGCTCCTTTTCGCAAAACACTCTAAATACCATATGGCATGACATTGCTTGGCTCAACACTGTGTTTAGTGCCACTTTCAAGCCTATCTTTGAAAAACTTATTTTGTAAAATAAGTAAGCAACAGGCAACATAAACACAGCACATAGCACTTGGACATTCAATGCAATTAAAAAAAAATATATATATATATATACAGTGTATATACATACATACATATATATATATATATACGTGTGTATATATATTACACACACATATACGGTATACTGTGTGTGGGTGTATTTCTTCCTAACTGTTTTGTTATTATAGCATTATTTCAGAATCCTGTGTTATATTTCCACCAGATCCAGATTTACCCTGTGAGGAATCTCCGCCAGCTATCCCTATTCCCTAGTAGGTCTGGGGCTTATAGGAGTGATATGGTCTGACCCACAGTCTTTCAGGAGTAGCTTAGCATCGGTGTTGCCTTCGAATGGCCCCTCCAGGGAAAAGCACTAAGGTTTTAATGATTCCTTTTTTGGTCTCCACCACTTTGATTTGGTCAGCCTGGGAGTGTGGATGATAAATGGCTCTGCCATGGTGGGACTAGCCAGGAGACTGTATGGTTCATTCCAGCTTCTGTCTCACGACCCCCATTCCACCCACCCGCTTTCCCCATTTTGTAGGCAGACGGGCCAGCCTAATAGGTGTGAGTCAAGAAGGTCAAAATGAAGAGGAGACCGAACAGATGTGAAATCTGCCTCATTAATATCACTCTCACTCACCCTGACAACAAACTGAACAGCAAGTCACTGTGTTTTTTTTATGTCGCTTTGGCCATGCTGGAATTGTCTCTAGGTGTTTTTGAGAGTCTGAGTCAAAGGGGTGATTTTACAAGGACTGAACCAAACACTGTATATAAGGACATTTCCTTTTTCCATTTGAAAGTAGGTCACAATATCATTGTTACATAGAAAACTACAAAAATAATCATTTTTAAAAACAGTACCTACTATGTATTAAATCCTAATTTGCTGTTCTATTATGGATTATTCTATTATTCTATTACTGTTATAATTTAACAACAGAATAAAAAATAAACACCTGCATCTTTAATCCAGGAATACAGTATTTGATATCAACTTCAGTGATTTATGAAAAATGCCTGAGATAAAAATTCAGACTGACTGGGACCATAGGTTTGTGTAAAGAGATTTTACTCACAGAATTATGACAAATCTGAGAAAAAAAATTATGTAATACAAAATAATAAATAGAGCTGATAACAATATCCATGATACACAACATGCATTGCAGTGTACAGTGGCATGGGGTACTACTGAATGTATGTGTTCTTGCATGCGCCACCTCAAACCTCAATTATTGCAACTTCCACAGGGGCTGCTGGGTACTTCTCGAAATGAAAAAACACTGTGATCTGCGGTTGTGTCGACTGCGCGTTGTTCGTTGTTGATGATTGGCTTTTTGGTCTGTGCTAACACTGAGCCAATTACCTCCTCATCTGCCTCCCTCCAAAGCACACTGCCAACAATGGAAGCTTCTATATTGGAAGCTTCTATATTTCAAGCAAAAAGAACAAGGATGCAAGTACAAACAACAACTGCACAGGGTCTACGAATGCAGTTGTTGAAAGTGAGATGTGCGGTTTTTCCTGGTTTGTCCACGCCACGGGTGGCTGCTCTATGTATTAGCTGTAGATCTGAGTGCAATGGCACCTCCCGTGAAAACATGAGTGCAGCAGTATGTAGAGATCATTGGTTGCTGACAGTGTACACACAGCGGCACAGGACTAACACTTTGTCAGACGCAAAAGGCAAGCTGGCACCTTAGCCTGGCAAAACTACTTCTTTTTGTTATAGTAGCCATGAAGGCCCAAAAGGCAGGACAGCTGGTTCCGTAGATATACAGTGGAATTGGATATCCATTGCCTAGCGAGATGAAAACAGAAATGCAATTGATGTGAGTAAAAAACGATAAGAACATCGTAATTTATTTTATATTAATGTAATGCATTACCATGCTGAGGCACTATTTCACAGTTGGTGTACACGGCCCTATTACTCGGTTAAATTGGTTAATATTAATGCTACGTGATATGCATTCAAATATGGGCCGCATAGACTTAACTGACTGCATTCATGAATACAGACTGTGTAGACTCATCTACATATAGTCTCTACCATCATGTTGGAGCAACAGTGCTGTATACTATTTGTGGATTGGGGCTTTACTTTTGACAGCCCTAATTTAGATGCATCCCCTCTGGCCTTTGGTGGATGAAAGAGGAGCATGTCATCTGCCTCCCTCCTTAACTCCAGTGCTGCATGTACTGTATTTTGGCTACTCACAGAACATGGCCTAGGGCTAAATGTGACTGGAATCAGTGAGTTGTGTACCCAACACAATGCAAACCTTTGGGAGTGAGACAGCACACCAAGCTCAGGAAATGCATCAATAGATTCTGATGTGGAAAATCCCAAGGGGTAAAGCGGAATTATATTACTGCTGCACAGTAAACCAGCCAGCTACTGATGTTGCTGCTGCTGGGCCAACAAGGAAGAGATGTGCCAACCAAGAAGGACCATGTGCTAGTTTTGTTGTGAGAGAGACAGGTATAGAATAAAAAGAGAGACCACAGTACTGGCTCTTTGAGCAACCAAATATAGTTTTTATGTAAACTTTGTAAAGAGCATGTCATATACTCTCATCCCAACAAGACCTTCCAGAAATCACATTTAACATAACCTTTTACTTGCATTGGTCAGGCTGTCTGCATTTGGTCATAGTAAGCTAACCAGATTTGTTTCCACAAATGTTTGCCATGGTTTGTCATTCCTTTGTTGTCCAGCAGATCTTCAGTTGAAAGTAGCAAGTTCCATTTTTACATTTTATATTAGTTCTTTAAATTGGAAAAACTAGTATGGCTTAACTAAGTCAACGGCCTGTTTTTAACTGATCACTGACAAAATGCAACAGAGTGTGCACTCCTGAGCAAATTAAGCCATTTGAAGCCCTCTGTGTGCCCTTCTAACTCACTCTCTACATCATATCACTTTCTCTATGTCCCTCTCTTGCTCTTTGGAAATCCACTTCTCAGGTTTTTGATTGCAGTCTTACCCATCATGGAAGAGTTGTAATGCTGTTCAGGGTGGCTGAGGCATGCCTTCATGCGGCCCCTATATATTATTCATTTTAATACAGCTGAGCCATAAAATGGTGTATGCGCAGAGGAGCAAATATGACACAATCTCTTCCATCCAGCCGGTCTGAGGAGGTGAAATGGAATGCGCTGCACTAGTGTCTCCATAATACAGTGCTTAGCAGAAGTTGGTATTCAAACTGGGAGGGAAAGTTGGTTATTGTATAAGTGCTAACCACTAATGTAACCTTTCCATTGGCCTCACTTGCCACTCCTACTCTTCCCCACTCTCTCTCTCTTTCTCCTCCTTCCCTCAATCATTAGGAATCATCATGACAGCAGTGGCAGATTTGGACCGTGAGATGCAGGATCGTTATGAGTTGGTCGTCAAGGCAACAGACATGGCAGGACAATTGGGCGGTCTCTCCGGCTCCACCACGGTGACCATAGTGATCACAGACGTTAATGACAACCCACCACGCTTCCCACAGAGTGAGTGTCTCCTGCACATTACCTTACTTTAGACAGAGAAAGAGATGGTGAGACACAGGAGGAGAGGGAGGAAATGAATCAGAGTGTAAAAGACAGAAAGTGAGAATTAAGAGAGGAAGGAAAAATAATGAGGAAAGTGAAAGGCAAGACATAGAAAAACTGAAAAGATGATAAGAGACACAGAATATAGTTTCCAACCTGCAAGCCGCTGACGCTGATAAGCAATGGCAGTATCGGTGACCATACTGAATGGCCTGTATGTAGTCCAAGAAAATCACCTAACTTAAATTTATGGGCCTATCAAACCTTCAGCCCATAACAAAGTAGTCCATCAAATATGGAGAATTGATGCGTTCCACTGCACGTTTGATCATTCTTTTTAAGCGAGGCTCAAGAGAGGACTGAATCAATACGGTTGATTGTTCCCTCATTGTAATGTTATGGATTTATGATGGTGAGGTGGATCTGGGGCTAAATGGTTTTCAGTGCACACATGTGCAACAGGCTAGAGTTAAAACATTCAGCTAAAAATGCAGTGCATCAGCACACAAACATGTAATGCAGTAGAAAGATAGCCGTCTGTGAAGCAAAGAGCTAAAGAGGTCTGGTTTATTTTTTTCCACATATTGCATCAACAGAAGTACATTTAGCACAATAAAGAGTGAAGTAAGGATTCCCACCATTTAAAAGTCATATTTCACTAGCACCTAATGTGGTGTTCTTCCCAATAACAGATATATTACCATGCTAAATGCTACTCCTAACTGAATAATAATTAGTTTTCTGAACAAAATAGTACTTCGCCTTCTTGCTTTCATTTCAACTCCTTATTTTGTCTTCTTTTTTGGAGTTAAACCATAACACTATTACTTTTGTTACAGCTGGAGGAACAGCATCTGACAGCCTGGTTGATTGTATTTGATATGTCTCCACACACCTTTTCTTATTTCTGTATAAATCCTTTTTTCATCTCAGTAAATCATATTTACCCAGTCAGAGCGATAAACCCTGCAGAATTGTGGTGTCTCCACTGTTTGGTGGGGGGAATAGATAGAGTTTGGAAAGGAGCTTCATAAATAAGATGCAAAGGACGTTGACATACTGTATATGTAAGGACTTTGATGTGCTCACATAATTTCCCTCTTGGGAACAATAAAGCTTTATCTCCTTACTTTTGTCTTTTTATCATCTTCATAATGAACTCTGGCAGATCTTATACATTTTCTTCAGTCTGTAATTTGAAACATAACTTCAGATTTATGATAGACAACCTGTGTCAGCACAAGTTAAAGTTATCATATACTTGATCATGCACACCACTTACTTAATATGATGCATGTTTTATTATTATTATTATTATTATTATTATTATTATTATTATCATCATTATTAGTATTATTATTATTCATTAATACAAAAATTACAATTGCATATTATTATTTTTTATTTATATTGTAACAGGCATATCACATAAACCCAATGTGAATTCTAATAGATAGGGAAATAAGTAGGGCTGGTGTCAGCTGTTAATGTAGTGCAAACAAAATATTGTGATTTGCTCAGATGGAGGAAATTGTTGTCTATGGACAAAAGATAAATTATTTTGTACACTCCCTTTTGCGTGAATGCAATGATCACACTGACAATAACTGCCTGAAGCCTATTTGTTGCTGTTCTTTCATTATAATCCCATCCAACTTCATTTTTTCCATTATCTGTCTATTCCTCTTTTTACCTTCTTTATCTTTGTTACTCTCTCATCCCTTCCTCTTCCCACTTTACTGTTTCTGCCCCCTATCCATCTCTTCTACCAATATCCTCACATCCCACCTTCCTTTTCTCACCTACGGCCACCCATCTATCTTTCCTCTTCCTTCCTCCTCCATGTTAACTTTGTCTCTCATCCTTCTTGTGGTGTTTTCTATACCTACACGGTTCTGTGTCACTTTTATCACAACCAAACTCTCCTTGTTTTATCCGTCCATCCGATTTCCACCTCCGGCCAACCTACTCCATGTACCAGAGATGTACCAGTTTTCGGTGTCAGAGGGAGTGGCTGTGGGGACACCAGTTGGACGCATCATTGCCACGGATGCAGACATGGGAGAGAACACAGACATGAGCTATCTGATCAAAGAGGGAGGGGAGCTCTTCAAGGTCACTACCGATGTTGAGACACAGGAAGCTGTTGTCTCCATCAAGAAGGTACGGTTAACTTAAAGGAATGCTGCACTGATGTTGCTTTCTGTTAAGACAATATTGATTTTTACCAGTACAGAGGCAAAAAAAATCATACAAATGCACTAAATTTTAATAACAGATTAAATGCCCATTGTAAACACAATGCTTGGTGATTAAGTCTTTAGCTTGCCACCAACAAGCTAAATGAGCGAGCTAAGAGTTCTTTTCTACTTGTGCTACTAATGTACAAACACAATTTCGTGT
Source organism: Oplegnathus fasciatus (assembly GCA_003416845.1). Lineage (NCBI taxonomy): Eukaryota > Metazoa > Chordata > Actinopteri > Centrarchiformes > Oplegnathidae > Oplegnathus > Oplegnathus fasciatus. The sequence goes on along the minus strand of NTHP01000090.1, from coordinate 730,650 downwards.
GCATCCTTATTATAAACGAGACTCAAGAGATGGCTACTTTGTACTGGGTGACTTGTAAAGGGTGACTCAAAAATCAGAGTAGCTACCATTACCAGGTATGCTACTCACATTTCCTGTAAGCATTTGTTGTTTTTTTACTTAATCTTTAGAGAATATTTCAAGCTTCCTTGTCAAGCACACTACACTACAACACACAGTCCCTGCCCACTCTGGCAAAATCCCATGAAAATTGGGATTCTGTTGGCTAGAAATCAACAAGTGACTGGGTATTCAACAAAAACTGTTAAGGATTCTTTTGGTAAAGTAATACTGTTTGCGTCTAGCAGCTGAGTCTCTCTAGTCAGTAAGCTGAACCGTCTGAACAGCTCTTAGGCGCTGTTCAGACAGAGAAACTCAAGGTGCTCTGAAGAGACGGAGAAAAAGAGATGGTTTTTGATGACTGAGGATCACTGGTTGCCCACTGAGGTTTGAGGTCACTGAGGTGCTGTCAGCGCTGTGTCTCCTCAAAAGTTGAATTGTTTTCAACTTATTGTCACTTCACTCTGTGACAAAAAAAGTTTTAAAAAAAGCAGGATGCTATCAGTAGTATCTTTTCATTGAAATACAAAGATGTCAAAAGTGTGACACACCGCTGTTGTGAATGGGGCCTAATGGCAGAGTGAACATGTGACATTCAGCCAGCAGCGGTGTTTTGGTTCAATGGACTGTCAACAATGTGGCAGTCTTAAATATTCTAGTTACCACTGGTGATGACCTAGTGGTTAGCTGGTGCTGCAGACACAACGATAACTTGAAAGAAACCATCGACATGACAGGATACATGTATACTGGTGCATTTTCTCAGGGCTGCCAGTAATGGCTGGAATTGATATTGCAATGGCCTATTCTCATTCATCAGTATTGTTGCAATATAGCTTCTGGCCATCAGTGTCAGTACTGAGTATGGTGTCACTTTAATTAGCTTACTGTGGAATGGAACAGTTCTTGAAACAGAATGTTGTTTTTCTTTCAGCCGCTGGACTTCGAGAGTAAACGCACACACAATGTCGTGGTGGAGGCAGTAAATAAGCATGTTGACCCTCGCTTCGTGGACCTGGGTTCCTTCCGAGACCAGACCATTGTCCGGGTCAGCGTGTCGGACATAGATGAGCCACCCATCTTTCAACCAGCAGAGGGTGCTATCATGGAAGTGCAGGAGGATGCCAAAGTAGGAGCACTGGTTGGCATCGTCACTGCCAGGGATCCAGATGTGAAGAATAAACCTGTCAGGTATGGCAATAGATCTAATCTCAACTTCACCAAAAAAAAAAAAGCATAATACCAGTGGAATGTATGTCAAACTTAAGCTACTTGTCGTGTCAGAAAAAAAGGCTGGCTAACTTTTACTCACATGAGTTACATGTAAACCGTTGCATAGAGTGATGAAGTTTACTTTGGTCTCTGATGGTTTTTATAATCCCAAACCCTGATTGATTTATACAGTCCATATGGATAATGGAGAATAGAACTGAGGTTGTACTGGTGTACATGTGTGATTTGATTTGGGAATCAGAATAAGGATTATTGCCAAGTAGGTTTTCAGATACAAGGAATTTGCCTTGATATGTTGATGCATAAGAATGAACGTAGTAAGAGAAAATAAAAAAAGATTTAAAAAAAAATGCAAAAGTCAAGTAACAAGTATAATATTTAATAATATTAAATTAGCTATAAATGAAAATCTTAGGCCTGTGTTAAAAAATGATGAAAATGTACAGTAACTGTACAGTAAACAGTACTTAGATACTGTAAGTACACAACTGCTTTTGGCAACAATAGGCAGCCTGATAAAATATATCAACCAAAAAATTAGAAATAAGATCACTGCTAAATATGAATAACAACATTACAAAGAAAAGTTTTGCATGAGAATGAGTACCTCATTTTTATGTGGTTGGGGCGGGACACTGCACATGGGCAGTCATTCCACAAGCCCACTGTCATATGCTCACTGCATCCTACATCTACTATAGATTACTTTACCACTGTAGATACATTTTTATTAGAGCAAAATTTGTACTATGAAAAATGTAACTTTAAAGATCTATAGCTCACTAGCTGCAAGTAGATGCATACAGCAGTAGGTAGCAGATGGGCTTAAGAGCAAAATCTTTTTTTTAACAATTGCTCTTGAAGATGGAGTGAAAGCCCAAGTAAACGGTGAACGGTGGGACTTGTACAATGGATGAAGCTGTACTGTACGACTCTTTTTTCTCTCAGATCTCTGTGTGTGATAAAAACAATATCAACTGGTAATCTTCTGTACCAAGGTCTGTGGTTTATATGTCCTCAGAAGAGCAATTGCAGTGTGAGAGGGGAATGTAGATAAGGGCTAAGACAGTCTCACTGACAGACTATACACCGACACACGCAGTGCCTGTGCAAATTACCTCGATTAAAAATGCATGAGGCTCAGAGTTCCAGGTGTAATAAAGTACAACACAATGGCAGCGCTGTCGTTCACCAGTGTCTTGGCAGCCCGAAGCTGAAAGTGTGCGATACGTGCGCAGGCATATATGAGTGTGTGTGTTTATGTGTGTGCATGTGTTTAAGAAAGTGAATGAGTGACTGACTGAAAGCGAGGCAGAGAGGTTGGCCAGGAGCCACCTACTGGGCAAAGTTAGCCAGCTCATGGCCTCTGGCATTAGGCAACACGCCCTCTTTGGACTTTGCATAATCATGCACAGCAATGAGGTTTTAGTGCAAAATATTCATGCACTGTGGATCTGATCAGCAAGACCACCTTTTATTGGTGAGAGATTCATTCTGCCACAATAACAACAAGCTGCAAATGGAACCACTCCTCATGTAACAACTGGAAAAAAAAGCTGGCAGACTGCTTAGATCCACTTGTCAAAAGATGCTCTCAGATAGAAAACAAATGAGATAAAACTATTAGTGTCTAGTTTAAAGGACATAAATACTACTTTACTTATATGATGGTGATGTGGAAAACCATGTGTGCAGCGGCCAAGTTTGTGTTTTGTGATGCAGACGTGTTGGAAAGAAAGGGGTTTTTGATTCTGACTCATTTATTCATGCACAAAGGGACTGTTAAGAGACTAAAAACATGGTGATGATGCCCCTCCCACTCCCATCCCACAAAAACCGACATGTACTGGAAACCAAAAGTTCATTCTTTGTTTTCTTTTGAAAAATCCTGGTAGGCGTGTGGGGAGACAAGGATGGACAAAAACAATTAAGAGGTTTATGTATTTTTTTTTTTTTTGGACTGTCATGCTGTCAAATCTGTCATCTGAATACAATTTCTCAGAGAAAAAGAACGATAAAATGAGATGTTGTGCCTTGAAATTTAAGGTTTGCTAAAGGAGAGAGAAATCTGGAGACAAATATCAATGGCAGGTATAAATTTAATCTAGCCAAATCTAATCACCATCCTAAATGGGATGCATGTTAATGTCACATGTGAGAGGGCTGTACACTGACAGATACATGACTGCATATACACATATACATGTAGGCTGTATGTTTATCTGTGTAGAAGTGTGTAACCCTAGTTCTGTATCTTAAACACTGAGTGGTTCACTGCCATGGTGTGGTTGATTTTCATGTGAACAGGCAAAATCTCATTTCAAACATAGGCTAGCTTGAGGGCATTTTATCCAACTCTAGTTACACCATGACTAATAAACAGTAGAAGAAGTATCTGTCCTCCTGGAGGGAATAATCAGAATAAGTTTCAGTTATTGACATTCTGTGACATGAATTAAGCACAAATGCAAAACCAATTCTACACCTGCACTATTTTATAAATGAATACGTGATCAGAAATCAATTTAATCCATGTGCTGTGATCGCATCAGTTTAGCATATGTTTTACATCTACAGCATGTGACCATCATTCTCATGAGACCTAGAAGAATGCTGACTGGCATGTGCTCATAATGCCTATGGTACTTTATTATGGTTTATGTGGGCATGAGTAAGCCAGCCAGCTGTGTGTGTGTGTGTGTGTGTGGTGGGGGAGAAGAACTAAGGACAAAGAAACCTTTCAGCAGATTTTTGTTGACTCACCAATCTTTTCAGAGCACCAAGTACCCCAAAGAAGGAAAGATGCATTTGTGGTTTTTCTAGAGTGCACAATGAAAATTTAATGTTTATTTTCTTACTCTGAATAGGCAAAGAGAGTCACTATATAGCTACTTGCAGTTAAGGGACACAGTGCTGTTAGGGTCACAGGATCTGTGACAAGTCTCCAGTAAATGCCTTTAAAATATAATTACTGCAACCCTGGTCCCTTCTGTATACATTGTTATTATTCAGTGTAGCCCAAAGTCAGCTCCAAGTCCTTTTTAAGCTCTTAAGGAAAGAAAATACAGATACCTTAATTAAATGACTTAAAAATTGAAATTCCTGTATAATTATCAATTTTCTCTCCCTCCTCTCACTTACTGCTCATCTTTCTGGATAGCTGTATCTTATTTTTGTGTGTCTGTTGTTACAGGTTCTCCATTGATCGAACCACAGACCAGGAGATGATCTTCCATATTGATCCCGATTCGGGTGCCATCACACTGGGCAAGATTTTGGACCGAGAGACGGCAGGCTGGCACAATATCACTGTGAAGGCTGTAGAAGCAGGTACATTGCTTCCCATTTCAAATTGAGCTTATCAGACATAGGATCTTCATACTGCTGGGAAGAGTGTGATATTTATTATGTGGTGACTTTTTCACCTAGCCAAAATTTCTGAAAGTTGCTGAAACTACTGTGTAAAATTCATTTCAGCAAGTACGTATAATTAACAATCTGAGCCAAAATAAGTTGTTTGTAAAGCTTGTTTTGACATTTTCACTCTGTGCGAGACTTGTGGATCTTAGCATGTCAAAACAAAGCCATCAAGATAACACCAATATAACAGCAATGAAATTAACAAATAATTAAAATTCATCTTGATAATCTTTTACGCTTACAGTTAATCTAGCAGCTGCTCCTCTTAACATTACTGGAAAAACTAAGGAAACTACAACAAAACTTTGATGAGCGCAAACTAAAATTGCTCTAAAGGCGAATACTTGCATTTGTTTGAACAATATACGGAACGATTTTTAAAATAAGAAAGTTAAAAGTGCTCTGATGATTGGCAAGCTTTGTCTACAACCAGTGCCTGCCAATGATAGAGACTGTACAAGTTGAATTAGCTGTCCAGCATTTGTTAACTCCCACCAGGGGTGATAAGGGGTGACAGACAACCTCAAACGGCTGTGCATCATTAACTACCAAAGCTTTTGGCACATTTTTAGCAGCAGAGTGTTGTGGATTTTAGCTTCGAGAAAGACAGGGAATAGGAAAGTAGTGTACGGTAGTAGAACAGCACTTAAATGGACGTAAGAGTTGGTTGTAAACAAAATTTATCATACGAGAACAACAAACCGTGAGCGTCAAGGGGTGAAAATGGATTAATAACTCATAAAAATGCCAACGTCAGTAACTCTAAGTAGATAAAATGTAACGTTTTTTTTGCATTTAATGAAATTAATTTGTGTAAGATGTAGTTTTACATACTGCAGCATCTACTGGTGCTTGTTTAGCATAAAAGATTATCAAGATGAATTTTAATTATTTGTTAATTTCATTGCTGTTATATTGGTGTTATTGGTGCTACCTTTTCCTTTACAGTTGGATCACAAATATCTTTACTGTATATTGTTCAGCTTTACAGGCCAAACAGCTGGTCAGCGGGAAACCTGCAGTGAGCTGGTTCTCATATGTTCTGCCAACCCGTCAAGGACATCATAGTCCTCGGTGGTAGCCATCAATGTCATCTTTCTGATACCAGAGTGAAAATGCAGTCACCACTTTATCGCTTGTCTTAGAGCTGACAAACACATCTCTGACAGTGAAGGAAGAGCTTATATTTTTTCATCTCATTGGGTCCTTTTGTCATTGCAAAGGAAAATGAAGAATGTAATAACTTGGGGGTGGGGTGGGGGGGAGTTATTACTATACCATTAGAAGTAAACTTGAGAAAGGAGGAGGCCTGGTATTCCCCACATTTTCAATCTCATACAGATGAAGTGATTTTGGGATTGCAGTGAAAGCAGAGGAGATTGCATTCTGCTGCTAACTGGTATCCACCATCGCACACAAGAAGGAAGAAGAAAACAATGCACATAAACAAAGCTGATTTAAAAATGTCTTCATATTTGCTCCTCTCTCGCATAGCCTCAGACTGTGATTACTCCAATAATCAATACAGCCTAAACTGAACAGTAAGCAGTCTCACCCAACACAAACATTAAGACAAAATTAGACCAGAGTTTTTTGGGTTTTTTTCGAGCTGTAATTCCCAGAGCAATTTGGGCGCTTTTGTGCTCTACCTCTTTGTGCTTGGCATTATGTCATAGGCACATTTTAATGTTAATTGAACATTTAAAGCGGCCCTAACCCTTCCAATATCAGACATAAACACATGCCTGCACTTGATAGATAAAGCCTCTCACATTGCCTTCCAAGGAAACATCCGGACAGACAGAGTCAGTGGTCAACGCCATCAGAATTCCCATCCAGAATGTTTCTTTATTGCCTGTTAGTTAACGGAGTCCTGAGAGCTGGAGATGCACAGACAGGAGACAGAAAGAAAAAAAAAAAAGAGAGACGTAGACAGAAAAAAAGGCCACAAGAGAGATGGGGATAGAGGGGGGATGGGACTTGTGAAGCAGCTAGCTAGAGTATTTTAAGAAGGGACTTCATTTTCTCCATAATGATTTTGTTCTTCTTTTTTCGTTGGGTCCCTCTGCTCATTAAGGCTGGAGAGCCACAAGGTCAACTTGTCTGAGGACATTGTTAAAACCAGAGTTTTGTGGCACAGCCCTTAATTATTCCCCCAGTTCATTACTGACCTTTGAACTATTGTATTGCCACTGCATCACTATTGGACAAGTGACAACAGCTTTCTGACAATGCTCGGAGTCTGTGCCCTAGGATTAACCCCGGCTACAAAACTGCAAGAAACACGCTAAATGTCAATTACCGCACATGTGTCTGTGGACTAAGTAAAGAGGTTTTAGTTCAAGTGCAACTATGAGCAGACGGCACTGTGATGATACCCCACCAATCAAACATAAATATACACACATGCACACACAGCATGTCTTCAAATTCACCCAATTAAAAGTAGCACCCGCTAGCATCTTTTCCTGCAGACATTGTCACTGTAAAAGAGGAAACAACCTCTGATCGGTATAGTACTTGTCTCCCTTCCAGAGAACACAGAACCTCCTGAGTACAGGAGGAGCATTTAACTGCACTGTCACTAGTCGGGGTACTCGTACTTCCTGACAGTCTTCTCCATAGAAACATATCGTGGTAAGTTAGAGTGACATATAATTTTCGAGAACTGATAGCAAGTATGATATCACCTTGCAAAACTGCTTTTTTACCTAGACAGGTAGGTGGGAAAAAAAGAGCATCACCCTGAGGGCAAAAAGATACCGAAGTAGCTGAAAAGTCTTTATCTCTTGCACTGTTGCAGGGAAGAGACATTTTCCACAGCATAACTTTTCCCTCTTGCTGTCTGGCAAACAAATGCACACTGTTTGATTTTTATGGCGTTAGAACATTATTCTCTCCGACCCCAAATGAATCACACACTTGCTGCAACATTGTGAAGGGAGATAAGTGTCTCTTTTCAATCAAAGTTGGAAAATGCGAAAGAAAAATGGATCTAAAGAACAAAGCGGGGAAAAAAGCAAGACTTATTTGTTGACTACAATACATGGTTCACATTAAACTGGGAGTCGAAATGAGATTAAACTTGATAATGAAGTACAGAACAGGGGGTGTTATTTTTATATATTGTGCAGCACAGAGGGTTTAAAGAGCTCTGTTTGGATGAATGTAGTTAGATGCCATTGTGGTGCAAAGCACATCTGTCAACAAGGGTGGGGAGACATAATAATGTGTAATCTGGGACCAGAGGTTGTGACTTGGCTGATGTGTACTGTTGGTCTGTCCCGTTATATAATCACTCACATGTCCTTACTGTCAGTGTAGTTGCTGAGGAGGAAGAGATCCTGAATACTCAAACAGTGGTTTGATGTGTGCATTTGGTAGGTTGACATAATTAATTTGTGTTTGGTTGCTTCATCATCTGTCCATTGATGATTCAAACCTCACTCTTGATGAAATACAGACTTGCTGCATGCACCACAGCATGTTCATAATCACATATCTCACTGATTACCATTACTTATTTGATTGTTACGAAACTTGTGCGTGGTGACTGAAAACTGTGAAGGGGCTCCATCATCCAATCGCTGTGGTACTTTTTTGGTCTTGGCAACGAGGTGCAATCTCAGTTTAGAACACTCTTCAAGCGCTGTCATGTGAAGATATGTCACATCCCTCCAGAATCATATGATGTTTTGATTTCCCGCTGACTCCACTTCTTTGTTAGCTGAAGGCATACTTGGCTGGCTGCTGGTGGAGGCATTCTCTGCAAAAGCTGATATTAACGTTAAATTTTTGTTCATTCTTTGCCAGCACTGCTTTTATCAGTTCCCTGGTGTTTTGGGGTATAATTCGAATGAGGACTCCAACTTAATGAAACCAGCTTAATATTTGTTCTGACTTTGACATGCTAGCTAGATGCCAAGTGTTGTTGGCAGAGACACTATGAGGTTGTGATCACCGGCAATTTATTTCTCCGTTTTCAAACAAACAAACGTGTTGAAGATTTCCTTTCTGGAAAGGGCGACTCGGGCAGCATTGCCCAGTTCTATAAGAGCGATATTGACAAAACAGTCTTGTATTACATCGTGACACGTGTCCTGACATCAGCGAACAAAAAGGCACCTCACTCATGACTTATCGAGAATGTGTGGATGCCTCAGAGAGAGAGCAAGGAGATTAAGAGTGTTTCTGCCAGAATGGTCAAAGCTTGCTAAACTGTGCCCTGATCTGTCCTTGTCTCAAGTTCATTCAAGAATTCATTGTTAAAGGATTATGGCGACTCTTAACTTCCAGCACTGACACAAAACTTAATCATGTCACATTGTTAGACCGCAACAAATACATATATATAAATTTGGATAGTTTGAAAAATTCATTAAGAAATATTTTCCTCAGAAAGAACTAATGTCAATGCTGGTAAAGTTCTTTTTTCATACAATCATCTGCTTTTATGACATTTATGAAGCATCAATTAGTGTGTTTGGTATTTTTCATACCGCGTTAAGACCGAGTACTATATGTCTCTGGGTCGCTCTAATTGGTTGTTTGGTTGATGCGTTTCTTATACCGCAAGCTAAGCTGTCTCTGATGTTGTATCGTGTATTACTGGTTATGTTAACATGGGTAGAATTGAAGCCAAGTTATTTGTGCTCAGTTGGTGTTCAGATGGAAAGTCTAACTGGGACTTTGTGTATGCGTTTGGTATTATAGGTTTAGCGAAATTGTTGTTTGCATTCATTTTGTCTGAGAATTTTTTATTTTTTTGTCATGGAAATGAATGAAACAGCCAGGACAGCACAGAGAAAACCTTTGCATTTGGAAGCATGTTTTGATTCTCCTTGGTTTATCAGACGTGTGTGTATTCCCAGTTGTTAAACCCATTTAATCTTGATAGTGGTGAAAATTATTTTCCTTATTTGTTGGCTGGATATTGTAATGGAAATGAGTTGCTGTCATTGCAAATGGGAATTAGCATCTGCATTTGTTAGCTTTTGTGAAAACCGTTGTCTTTGAAAAGGGGTAACTGTGGAATGTTTGTTTTTCCTTCAAGCGTGTGCTGTATAATTTCACCGTTTTAGTGAATATTTTCAATTATTTAGGGTGATCGGAGGGTCTTAAAATGTTTTGTTTTGTTTACATGGGGAGCATTTAGAGCTGTTAGTTCTTAATCACACAAAAACATCAAACTGTAATGAAGAGATTTTGGTTGGACACTTGTGAGACTGTGTAATATTAGAACTATGTAACTGAAGAAAAATGACTGTATTACTTTGTAGCCTCCGTGCCTGCGTGGCCGGGCTTCTGGCTCAGTAAAGAGACCAGAAGCAGACACTGTTGAGTACATCTCTATCCTCATTTTCCCCTCCTGACAAAAGTGACATTTTAAACCAAACTGTTTCCCCCAGCAAAGCAGATGAACCATTTGGTCACAAGAAGCATGACACTCCTGACACACACCCACCCACACACACACACACGGGCACGCACATGTATGCGAGAGACATGTACACACACTCTCACATGCTTCATCTGTCTTCCCTGAAGTTATGTCAGTATAATTCAGCGCCTGAGAGATCTACTATACAGTCATTCTGAAAGATTCGCAACAGCTGGTGAGTGCCGCACAGATGCAGAGCATGCCAATAATCTGTTGAAATCCTTTTATTCTTCGTCTCTATCTGAAGACAGATTTAGAACAGCGCCACTTGGTCCAGATGAATGAACCTGTCTCACTGAATAACTCTTTTTCCCCATGGAGGGAGTTTGGGGTGGGTAGAGGCGGGGCATTCTCACATTGTTTCATCTGTTTTCAATTCTGGGGATTGAAATGTGAAATGTGTAACATCTGATGATTGCTGGTTTTCATTCTGGCACAGCGGGGACAGCAACATAATGTGAAGACGAAATTAGAAGAAGAGAGGAGATATCTAGCACTGGTGGAGCTCTCTGCGCATTTATGTTCTTGCTGCTCTGGCAAAAAGCAGTCAATTAAAACCCTGCATTGATGTGAGGATTATGCTATTAGTTGAGACTAGCATTCTCATTAGCTGCTGTGCCGCTGCTGGGCAGAACTGTGTGGTGAGATAGAGGGAGAGAGCTTGAGAATCTGTCTGCAAAAGTCTGCTGGTTATCAGTTTGCCTGGCTGTCTTTGGTAAACCCGTCTTGTCTTTTTCTTGTGGCCCACCTGTATGCTAGCTGTCCTGCACATATACATAGTGCCTCTGAGTTCACCCACACGTTCCTGTTGTACTTTTTGAAGCCTGAAGTTTACCCTTGACATTATATGGAGCCAGAAAATTCAAATGTGGGCAACAAAGAGGAAACTGGGTGGAGCTGAGGTGTGTCTAGAGAGCAGCAATTACCACGGCTGAGATTTATCAATTAAAGCAAACACGCCTCTAAAAGTGTCATTCTTTAAGCCTTAATGTCTTTTTTATGGAACAATAATTTCAAAAATTAGAGGAGGAGTGACAATTGAAATCCTTATGAATAAGCCTGACTTTATAGAGAGAAGTTGAGGGTCCTCCAAAGGCTCCAGGGCCATTAGAGGACCAAGTGGCGATTATCAGAAACAACAGCATTAATCATTATTAAAACTACCAATTTGTAGTTTTTCCTAACAAGCGACCTCTTGCAGTCGTGTACAATGAGTGTTGTTTGTTGAGTGTCAGTTCTTTATTGAAATTACATTTACGTTTATTTACAGTAGCAAAAAGTGTCACAGTTGTGAGGTGTACCAAAAGTCAGCGTCTGTATATTTTAACCATGACACTGACCTTTCTCCAACTTTAACCTTGACCATGAGATTGCCCTAAACTTAACTGAGTAGTTGTAGTTGCCCAAATGTACCTATACCTGTGTGAGTCATGGGTCCTTTGTGTATTAGGACTTGTTGTATGAGCTTGTTGTTTGGGCATTCAGCTCGGACTCCCTAAGGTTAAAATTTTAGCAAACACTGCATAGAACCTTGTCGTACAAAGTAACACATGCTAACAAATGTATAGTTAGATTTTGTAGATTAAGGCACTGCCAGCTTACAAGAGTTTGTGAGACTTCCACAAGAAGTTTTTTGTTGACTACATTTATCTAATTGCAAACGCTAACCTGGATTTCTTAACAGTGATAATTATGCTTTTTCATATATAGTAAATGCATCAGTAATTTCACAGTATGAAGGTACTTGTTCTTAAGAGCGAGTTCACTCAATTGCACTTATCTATCTGCCATATTTACATAATTACAACAATTTAAATTCATTGAGTGGAGCTTTTTTTACTGCAAGGAATTCTGTGTTTTTCCACCATTGGGTAATTGTCAGAAGCTGCACGTTACATTTTCTGTAGGGTGCATGAGCTGGGTGGTGACAGCTGTGTATACTGATTTATTCATAAGCTATGTACTCTAATTAACCAGGATATCCAGACCAACACTTGAAGCAACCAGATCACTCATTTAACACTGAGATAATGTTCTCTCTTCCTCTGTCTATTTCTCTCTCTAACTCACAACTCACACACATTCACACACGCACACACACGCTAGAGGCCTCAGGCTCCCTTCTGTACTGTACATAGTGTTTTATGAGTAAAATGGAAACTCCATCAGACATTATCATATGATTAAGAATGGGAATTAAGATTCAAGGAGAAGTCGAGCTAATTTGAAGTGGGTTTTGATTGTCCTAATTATATAATCTTATTCACTCCCACGTTTACATTCTGGCCCATTAAGAAAAATGTCTTGAGAGTGCATTGTGGTGTTATTCGTTGTGTTTCATCTAGTTTAAAATGGCATGAGAAATGAAATTACAGCACTACATTTGCAATTTTGTCAAAAGCATTTATTTGTCATTATCATCGTACTGAGGTGAGCCTCCTGCACTCAGAATATTAAACAGCTAAATACTGTAGTGTCATTATCAGATAGTGAGGACCCAGAGACAAAAATGGAATCTTTGGTACCATTTTCATGTCACTCACTGGTGCCAGAAAGTGTTATTCAGGTAATGGGTGTAATTTGAGGAGGTACTGGATTAAAACCCTTTAGCACTCAGCTACAATGCCAAACCAACTGTCTACTTTGTTGAAAATTGCATCCATCTGAGTCTTGTCTCACTCATACTGTAGACTGACAAAAAGAGCATTAAGAGTCTTGCCCCTGGACTCTTACACCTTGTCTACACCAGCCTCTTATGGCAAAATCAGCATGTCAGCCGTCTGTCAGCAGCAGCTACAGCCCTCTGTCAATGTCTACACTGGATCTGTTCAGCCAAAGAATTGTTGTGTGGTCAATTGCATTTTGGCAGCACTCACAGCCCAATGCACAATCCCTGTAGTTGCGCACATAAGTCAGAAACTTGAGATATAAAAATACGCTTTGTGTTGCAGTTATGTGTGTAAAGACAGCTTTATTGATTAAGGAAAACGCAGAGCCGTACCTTCGGATGAGCACAAGATGGACGACTGAAAACTGTGACTGAAACGCCCCCGGTGTAGACAGCCTGTTACATGAGAAGCACTCCAACTAGGATCAGAACCTCAGTCATTCAGTTGCCAGGCGCTGGTGTTGTGTGCGGCAGTCTTATACCTACTTTATCCAACCATTATACTCGTTTTGATTTGCTTCACACTGTCAGTCAATTCATATTTTGTTGTTGCAAATACAGCTAGAATGTTGTGCAAAGACATATGTACCTGCCACAGCTCTTTACACTATTAAAATGTGTCCAGACAGATGTCGTTGATATGTTTTCTTTCTGTCTCTCCTGTAGATAACCACACCATGGCCTCCCACTCAGCAGTGAGTATTCGGATTCTGGATGTAAATGACAATCCTCCTGAACTGGCCACACCGTACGAAGCCTCTATATGTGAAGATGCCAAACCAGGCCAGGTAAGTTTTCTTTTTTCCAAATTAAAATCAGATATAATCAGATTTTACTCTCTTTAATCTTTTCATTTATAAAGTCAAAATGAGATGGACAAAACAAATTTATGATTTCTGTTTGCCGAGCAACAAGCTAAAGATGAATGTTGTGCATGGTTACAAGTTATTGTAGCTTCACAGATTGATCCTCTATTTCATTAGTGTTGATGATAATGAAGGCAGGAGTTAGGGCACTTGAGAAATGTGTTGTACTGAAGCATTAATACATTACATTAGCAGTATAAGAAAAAATATTTTTTAACAATGCCACAAAGAAACGTATTACATGTGTAATTCAGTCTGAAAAGCACCAAAAACAGCGCACAGCCCACACAATATGGAGCAAAACACATTTATTAGTGTACAAAACTCAAAGCTAATTATTGATGTGAAGTGGCCTGAAGTGTACTCAGCTGTGGGTAGTATATTAGAACATCAATGATTTTGTCTTGCACTGTGCACATTAATCACAATAATACTGTTGGAAGAAGTAGATACATTTACACAAGCAATAGCTATGTTCAAATCAATTCATACATTACACAAAGTATCATTTAAGTAAAAATACAGAGAAAAAACAATTAATATTTTTAATTTTCACTGGTCTCTATTACGAAAATCCATGTTGTTAAAGCTGGTTTATCTTACAGTAAGTGAGTCACTCTGTCAGGCAGTAGAGAAGCAAAGACAAAGTTCTCGACTTTCATCTTCACTGAAAATATCGCTCGACAGAAGAACTGCATCAACGTCAGTGAAGGTGTCTGATAATGACAACCTTTGTTCTGTGAACTTTGATTTAGACTAAATTGGTTCGTCACAGATAGTAGCATGGTCTCGGGCTTGTCTTTAAATTAGTAGCTTTTTCTGCTTCACACATAGCTTGTATGGTTATTATTAAAAAGTGAATGATGTAGAATGTGTATTATCTTCCTTCCATCTGTATTATTATAACATATAACATTTATTATAACCCCTAACTCTATTTACATATATTGCAATATATTATATATATACACGTCAACATCAAGTTTTCCAGGTGTGACGTGCATCATGACAGACCATGAAAGCGATACAGCCATTCTTTGATATGTGATGTATTGCAAGAGACTCATCTACAATAATACATCGTATGTGAAGAGAGGTGAAGGATATGTAGAAAGACTGAAGAGTAAAATATAAGATTTCAACGATGTGCACACAAACAGTAACATAAACAGTAAATACTGTTAAAATGTAAAAGCCTTAAACTGGCATAAGGCAGGCAAAACAGAAGAGTTTGAAGATAAAATGACAGGAATAAAGGAAGGCTACACCTGTACATCAGTATCACATGTTGTGTTATGTGTGCCCGTGCATCCATGCCACAAAGCAAAAGACCATATCACGATGCATTGCTGTATCTTTAGAGTGGAGATTCAGTCTTGACCTTGGGAACACATGCAGTTTCTGTGAAGGAATATTCTAAACTCAAGGCCAACATACCACTTTATTTCTTCTTCAGCAAATGGAAGTTGCTCAGGTGTCATCACGTGACCGACATAACTTTGGCCACATTATAACAGGTGGTCGTATATCCCTCTTTTGACACATGATGACACCTGAGCAAGTTCCATTCTCTGAAGAAGGCCCAGAAAAAGCAAGTAAGTGAACCTTGAGTTTAGAATATTTTCTTTCAGATATTTGTGTATTGATGTGTTGTCCTGCTCATACTCACCAGCCTGTATCTTGTCTTTCTATAACTGCCTCATTATTTCCATAATTCTGGTTTGGATCGTTTTCAATTGCACACTATTATCTATCTGACACTTCAAACCAAAAGCAATTTATAACTCAGCTTTTGGGCAAAGGCACAATTTCCCAAAGAGTGTCAGAAAGAGAGCCAGAAACAAACTGTTTTCCAAAGAATATATTTATTTTCTCTGGGTTTTTTTTCCATGCTGGATGCAGATTAAAAGTCAGTAGGATTAATATTTCACAGATTTCAATATTTGATATCTGTCTATGTCAGCAATGCGGTTGTCACTAACTAAATAGAATAGATTAGGGGAATTCACATTAGAATGGATACACAGTTTGTATGATTATTCCGCCTGCCAAAAGGTTTTCTGCATGCCATTTAACAAGCTCTTCATGAAAGACATCAATCATCAATTACTTACTTACTGTTGTTACAAAAACTACAGCCAGAGAAATGTAGTTCTGTTATGGTTGTTCTCTACCTATTTTTTGTTAAACCATGTTACACAAAAAGTGATACAGCAGTTAGCACAGATTAACATGAATTCCTAAAGGTCAAACAGGTGACAAAATTAAATTCTAGAATGATTTGCATGTGCATCATTACCCAACACCAAACAAACAGTTTGGAGTCTTTTTGAAAAGTCAAGACAAAACCATGGTCATTTCCAGTCTGATAGGTGGCCTGGTCTTTCCACTGATCACCATTAAAAATGGACAAAGTCATGAGGGTGTTTTATTCTCCTTACATAGTCAACAGGCCCTGGGCTAAGTTAGACCCAATTATCATGTGCAGAGCAAACGAATAATTAAAAAAAGCAAGGCTTTAAAGTGGGGCCTCCATGCTGGAAGCTGCATTTACATGTGTAATGAGGCTCAGGCCTCTCCTCCCCTTGATCCACAGACTCTTAACCACTTATAGCCCCCCTGTGCCTCTGCAACGCCGCCCGCCTGCGCCTTTCTAGAACATTGTCTGGTCTGATCTCCCTCACTCCCACCTCACTCCATCTCCCATCTGCGAGAGCCCACATTAACCTTCAGCTCCTAATCACACAGAGATGATTAGTCTTCCAGCAAAAAGATCATTGCTGGCTCCCAGCATTGTAAAAGAAAAGGTTTTTAATGCTCTCATTAGAGAGAAATGCAGTGAAATATTTCACACTGTAATTATGAACCTAAGAAAGGGATTCCAAAGTACGTACTGTACAGGAGAATGTGACATGGCTTTAGTATTTCTATGTCTATCTATCTATGTATCTATCTATCTACTATAAGGGGCTGACAAATGACAGGTGCATCTGACAATATATGTTCATTTTCATTCATTTCTTTCTTCTCGATTTTTGTATCTCAGTTTTTGTCTCTTCTCTATAGAGTCTCTTTCTGTATGTTGTTGTGGGGAGCTCTGTTGGAGTCGGCTGCCGAGATTGAATGAAAATGTGTTAGCCTTGGGTCAAAGGCTTTCTAACGCTCATTTTCAGCCTCAGGGGTAACCACTGGGGGGCATGGTGGAAACAATTTTCTCCTCCATGTTATTTTCAGAATAATATAAAAAAACTAGTTTCCACTAGTTGTTGTCAGTCACTGCATCTTTACCTTTGAAAAATGGAGTGAGTAGTGTGAAGGAAATATTTTGGGCCCGGGGAATCACTGTGTCTATGCTGGTGCTGAGAGCTGGTATTTGTAGCATTTCTTCTCTGATTAATGGTGAGGATAGAGCCTTTCTATTGTTGGCTTTCCAAATCGGAGAGTGAAGTGAATGAGTAAATCAATTGACTAATGAATAACTCGTATATCATACGTATACTTCTCCATTGAAGGGAGACCAATAAAAGTTTCGGTAATGACAGGATAAACAAGCCTGGACCAAAAACTGCTTTGCAACCAGAAGTCAGCTTAATGCTGCTGAATTTCTTTCTGTCAATAAGTGAAATTTTGATTCACAATACACAGGGAAATCAGTGGTGCTGGCACTCTGCCCTTGTCTAGAACCCTTTGGTCTCTTGAGAGGTAATGGAGTTGTTTGGCAATCCTCCGGTCAGAGCAATTTGGTCACATCCGATATTCAAGCTAGCACTTGAGCACATGAGGTGGAGGCTGTATACATGCATTGTAGGTCTGGAGATTTGGAGCAAACAAGATGATGTCGCACAGCCTTTATGAATCTCTGCCATTGATAAATTGATGCATATTTTCTTCTCCTCATATTGCCTATGCTGCACAAAGTAGCTCTCTGCTACAAACACACACACCTGCGAGTACATAAACACGCGAAGGATCCTGATAAAGATTTAATTTTGCCATTATGCCATTATTTATGATTAAAATCAAATGAATACATGTGTAGTCATACTTTTGACTTCATTATACATACAATAGGAGCAGACGTGACACTGTAGATAGGTGGCATGTTTTTAGGTTTGTCATGAGGCAGTATGTGAACAATGCTGGGCCAACGTAGCCCGATTCATTATCTGTTGTTACACATTCTCTCTTTATTAATTCATACAGAGTTACACAGCAGCAGCACAACTTATTTAATTATAACCAACAATATGTTTGAGTAGTCCACATAAACTGGTCTGTGCAATCATCAGACTTAAATACAGGCTGTAAAATAGAATTAAGTGTGCGTCTTAAACTCATATCAGGGGAAAGCAGAGGATAAAGCAAATGTCCTAGAATGAACATTTCACAAATACCGATGCAACCACTTGTTGCCCATGTGGTGTATTGTGTTTTCAGCCTTGTACAGAACCATGTGCACAGGCTGTCTGCTTGGAATAAAACTAATAATAATCTAGAATGTCATATTAAATTTCATCTCATTGTGTTCTTATCTGAAAGCGGGTCTGCTGATCAATACAGTAGTAGTGAGAAAGCTCACGATGAAAACAGAGACTACAACTGAAAACATTTTTGGACCTGTTTCTGCTTGGAACCGACAATTTTACAGTCAGACATAAAAATAAACGTACTGTAGAAGATTGCTATGAAGTGTACAGTTATCATTAGAACAATGTTCCCCACATTTGTAAGATTTTCTATGATGTTCTCTTACCTTACAATATCAGTTCAGAGGTCAAAATCGGAGGATTCTACGGAAGCAGGGGGCTGTTGTCTGATATGTTGAAGCACTTTGATGTCTACTGCTTCCCAGGATGCACTTGTATATTCAGTAAAATAAACTGCCAAAGGAGGAGCCTACAGATACTGTATAAGCATCAGCCAACTGATGTTTGCATGTAAACTGAGCTTCAATTTTCTTTCAGCTCCCCAGAATCTTGTTAATCAATTTTGAAATGCGGACAGGGCAACTGCTCTTGGAAATAGAAATAATTAAGTCCATTTTTCTTTCACCTGGAATAGACATCAAACACTAGCGAACTGCCCTCCTTTCCTTTCTGCATATGCTGCATATGGACCCAGAGAACGTGCACTTTGCTCACTTCATCTGGCCTCTGTAAAAAGGAAATCTGGAGTTTGAAAGGGTTATTGCTGCTTTGTTCAGTGTCTAGCCTGTTTCACCCTCTTTATAGGCCTGCTACACTGGTAGAATTAATTAGAGCAAACACAAGACCTGTTATTTTTCAATTAAACCAACTGCTTGGCTTGAGATTCAAAACTTAGTTTAGTTCCATGCCTTTACAAATCAGCTAAAACCTCCACGTGCATACATTCGGTGTGCAACTTCCTCGGTTCAGTACGCCCTGTGACCCAAACAATTTCTGTCAAAATAGTCTATTTATGTCACTACTCGCACTGCGGAATACAAATTCTAGAGCTCAAGATTTACCCGGAAAGATCTGGCAGTGCACCAGTTGTTGTCTATCAGCTGTAGCATGCTAGTCGGCTTAGTTCAGTCAGCCGGGTCAGTCAAGCTCATGTAGTGTTGCTGCCTCCAAATGGCAAGCGCAAATGAGAGACCAGAGCTGGAGGATCCTCCCGTGACATTTAGATCCACTGCATGGGAGCATTACAGTTTCCTGGTTAGTTACAGCGAAAATGGACAACGATTTGTGTCAAACTTCATGCCGTCATTATTCAACTGAAGTCGGGTATGTCTGTGGAAACACTTCAAACATGTTATTAACGACGGCATCACCCGAATTAGTGGAACAAGACGAAAACATTTAAGAGATTAGATTCGGATCGTGCCAAAGTAATAACTAATGCAATAGGAGTGTTTATCGCTGCAGATACGCGACCATACTCAGTCATAGAGAATACAGGATTTAAGCATATGGTCTAAGTTCTTGAGTCCCGCTACAATATTCCTTCACGTGTGTATTTTAGTCCGTTGTGCTGGCCTTGTATAAACGAGCACAAGCTGCAGTTGTTCAGGAATTAACCAACAGGTCAGAGTCTTACAATGGAGCTTTACTGGCATTTGTGTTATTTACTTTTTCTTATTGACAATATGCTGGTATTTGACTGCCTTAACCGTTACAGTAAGAATTATGGCCAATGAGCCACTGCTGAATGTTTACATTTTCAAAATAAAATACAAAAATTGTTATTTTCAAATTTTTTTATTATACCTGCTGTACCGAAAAGGTAACGAACCGAGGTACATACCGAACTGTGAATTTTGTGTACCATCACATCCCTAGTATATAATACAAATTATATCAAATATCATGCCTGTCCTGGCACAGACGCATGCTACAATGAAATAAAGACATGCATGGCACACCCACACACTTAATGTATACACACAGCCTTCACTGTCACACTCTTAATATGTCAGATCAACCCCCGGTTTACTAAGGTAATGAGGAGCGTTCCGTTGTCTCCTGTTGTGTGCTGTGTTATCACCTAGTCTCGTTCATGGAGTGTCAGCTCCCTGGCTCAGGTCTAGTTTTCAGTGGAACCACAGAGAAAATCAGATTAACCTAAGCCTTTTTACTGCGGTTGGGTTTGATCCCATTTGAGAGTTGGCAACACAACCAATTTTGTTTGTGTTTAGAGGGAGAATGCATGTGGAGGGAGGGGGAAGGGTTGGCTGAGAAGTAAATAAAAAAAATGGGTGAAAAAATGGGTGACACGGGCTAAGCAGCTTTTGCTTGGGGACACAGTTCAAGCCAGGGCGATGACACAAAGTGTCAAATGGCTTCTCACCTTTTATTTACGGGGCCTTCTAGGGGTCTCATGCAGGTCGATGCTCAGTGATGGAAAGAGAAAGCAGAATAAGTGACTTTACAGTAAGACATAATGAGAGAGAGAAATGCAAGGAAAAAGGCACATGGTAAATGCAGATTGGATTTGCACTTCTATCATATTATCATGTAGAACACATGAGCACAGCCATGCCAAAAAGAAATGCATTCTGAATCCATTTCTAGAGTTACAGGTTCATCTGCAAAGGAAATATATTTCTATCCACCTCTTTTTATGGGCAGATTTGATTTTTGAATATAAAATACAGAGATAGAAATGCTAGAAATTCGAAACAAAGCCAAAATATTGCAAAAGGTTTCTTCAGGTCAGTTCAGATTTTTTCACGTCTTTGGATTTGTACTTTGAATTCAACTGGAAGCGAGTTCTTGTCTCATTAGCAATGATTGGGTAAAGCGAGGCAGAAAGAGCATCCTACTGGTTTTTGCTTTGGGCCTCAAACTGCCCCTGTTTGCACCACAAACACACACACACACACACACACACACACTTGAACGTCTACGCTTTTGAGGACCCTCATTGATGTCATGTATTTTCTTGCGCTATGACCTTAACCTTAAAGATATAATGAGTAGGATTTTCCTAAAAAACAATGTATAGACTCATACAAAAATAAAAGCTCAATCATCACTTATGATCCAGTAGAAGTGTGTGGTGGTGTCTGTATCTGCAGAGACCCTGGCCTCTGCCTGGATTTTCTGATTTTGCTGTGTTCGGGACGTTTCTGGGCATCAACCTGTGTGTAGCGCACAGCCAATAACAGCGCGCAGGGTGTGAGGAGCTGTACTCTATAAAAACGTAGCAACCAATTACCAGATCATAAGTACTTGGGACCACCAGAAGCGCATGCGCTTTGAGCCGGGGATGAGGGGCCATCTTTGAATGTTGTGTTTTCAAACGGCAACTGACAAATCCTACTCGTTATACCTTTAACACACAACTAACCCAACCTTTACCCTAATCTTAACATACTATAATAAATGATTCTACCCCTGGCCCTAAAACCAAGTCTTAATCCTCAAACAACCCTTGTAGAAAGTGATGAATGACCATGTCACTTTCCAAACATGTTCGCACTTCGAAGATACATAAAAAAAGAAAGTGTGAAGATTCACAACAAGCATCTTTGCAAGTTTAAAAACTTGAGGACTATTTGTGCTCTAAAACATGTGACGTGACATAAGGTGTGCTCTCCATGATGGGAACACAAGCCCTGTGTCTATTGCTTTCATATTCTGCTGTTAATACAGCTTAAACAAAATCATTTATTCCTTAACACTAATGTTTAACTGTCATACAATTTGAGTGTCAAGGCTTGAGTCAACCTCAGAGGAAAAATGTTACTATGTCCTGCTGTTTCTGTTATTGCAAGTTACTCTGGATAACAGCGTTATGTCATTCTATAAAGTGCAAATAATAATGATAAAATTATTTCACGTAAATTTATGTCAACAAAGCCAACAAGTGGAGCAATTTAATGCCATACAAATCACTGCGCTCGAAACACCCAATTTCTAAATGGGCCTTAAAGGTTTTTAGATGCGATCCAATTTAACTACAGAATGTACATTGAGCCATGTATTGGATCACACAAAAATAATACAAATCTTAGTTTAGTGATGTGATTGTAATTATCCTTCACAAGATTTAAATCCCCTCTACCATTCTGGATCCATGTACTGATTTGCCCATTTTCCCAAACTGCTGCACCTCAGTGAATGACACGTGAACACAATCTTCGCCTCCCAGCCCATTCCTCGCCCACCTCGTGGTATTTATCTGACTGAATGCAGAGGGACAGATATCATATAGTGCCATGTGTGCAGAAAAAAGGCTGGGTGGAAAGCCAAATACTAAGTATGGCCTGGGGTAACGGAGGCCTGTCAGCTCTGCTGTGCCATCTCACAGCTGGCTGAGTGGGTCACTGCGACAGATCACCTCAGTTTGGCCACGGCACCGCCAACCTCCAACCCCTGGGAGAGTCAGTTTGAAATAGCTAAATGTTAAGCCTGTCTGATATACACATACACACATCACATCACATACACGTGAGTGCAACACTTACTCACCTCATGCACAAATAGAAAGGATACCAAAACAAACACATACAGGCGCACATTAGACATCCAACAAAAGTGAGTGAAAGAAGAAGTAAACCAACACAGACGAGGAAAAAACCCAGACATAGTCACAGTTTTGCCAGACAGTATTTCATGAATAGGAGACTGAGTGAGTCATCTGTTGTACTCACCAAATGCCTCTTTTTGTCTCTCAAATATTAACGTTGAAACAGACAAACCAGCAGACTAGAGAGACTGGAATAAGGATTAATTTTTAAACCCAGTTAAATCATGGTTTAACTTTAAACTTTAAAACTAGCTTAAAATTAAGAAAGATTAAATTTAAACCTCTCTTCAAACCCCAGTTTAGTTTAGTTTTTACTCTAAACCTAGATTAAATTTAATTATGTTGCACTAAAACTTCAAACTCCAATTTAAAATGTGATCCAGTATTAACTTTAAACTTACACTTGAGGAGGTTTACTTTTAAAATGGTTGCCTTTTTGAGATGGATTGAGCAAAATAATCAAGTTCCTTGAAGAAAGTTAAGGGGTTTGAAAGGGGTGGATGGGGACCTGTTTGGCCTAGACAACTCCACTGTCTGCTGAATTGTCAGCACATGAGATTTGATTATATGTGACAAATAAAAAATAAACCTGAACCAGAGTGTCTAGGGCACTAGCAAGCGTGAAGAACCAGTACAGCTGGTTCTCTCCAACAAGGGGAAACAGCTGCTGGATTCTACAGGCAAGCTGGATTTCCAGGGGTGCTGGGTGCTATTGATTGTACTCACATCCCAATTCAGAACCCTGGTGAAGTGAATGGGGAGCTCTTTCGGAACCAGAAGAGTTACTGCTCTATCAATGTGCAAGTCGTGTGTGATGTCAAGTCCCGAATCCCAACCAACATCGTAGCACACTGGCCAGGTCTGGCCACTGTCTTACTGGAGAGCCAAACATATATTTATACATTCATTATTTATATATTTTAATTTGGGTAAGCAAGCATCTCTATATTGATTAAACTCTTAAACTCTTTAATTTCAGTTTACATCAATAAACTTGGATTTACTAAACAGAGATTAGTTTTTAATTGTGCAACAGAGCTCTGCTTAATTTTAAATCTGGATTTACTCATTTTAAACCTAGTTTTGCTCTAACTCTGAGTAGAATTAATCTTAGATTAAATTAATCTTTGTTGGTGCAACCCAGCCTTAATGGTTAAAAGAGGGTCCTCAGATATTTTTTGTCTAAAACTTTTTCTGGCATCCCACTTGCACCTTTGTGACTCAATGTAAACATGTATTGTTTTAACCAATAATTATTTCTGTCCTTTTTCTGGAGAACACAGTTTTTATTCACATGACCATAAGAGCTAACAAGAGGACTGGAACATGTCGTCATGAATCGTTTGAAGCAAACAACTAATGCTGTAGTTTTTTCTGGTGAGGACAGTATCAGATTTACTGCCTGGACACTGGCTAGCTTCACCACCACAAAAGGCAGTATATTGTAACATAGATTCTTTAACCTGGTGTATATACTTTGTCTATTCTATCCATACTCAATAGCTTGCCAACTTCACAGGCTACCTATATGCTAATGATGGAAATCTTAAAACAATGTGGAATATGTGATTATTACATGGTTTTATTACATGATTGCTAATAAGAGATCCACCAGATGTTGCATGTAGCTAATGTAGTATTGGCACACCAATTTAGATTATCATAATGAATAACAATATATTGCTTTCTTGAAAAGTTGTGGCTTTTAATCTTATTTTAGCTTATTTCTTTTGATACTGTGCCCCCCCCAAAAAATAAAAAAAAACAGCCATTCTGGCACTCTGAAATTGAATCAAGGTCAGAGCAATGGATTGAGACATTTTAATGCTCCACTAGACACCAGGAGGATGCTTTTTACCACTGAAAATAATGGCCGCATTTGAAAACACAACTCTGACGCTTATAGTGCATTCCAGGCTTCAGAGCCTCTCTCAGCCCATTTTAAGTTGTTGTGTGTTTATTTATTTATTTATTTATTTATTCATTACCTTCCCACTGCCATCGTGAAATGCTTGACTTCTGCTGCGAATGAGAAAGGCGCCTCCCTCTCACAACCTTGACCTTTCAGACACCTCTAGTGTAGACGGGATGTACTTTTGGGAAAGTCTCCCCAACTAGCTTTCCAGAGATGCAAGAGATTTAAGGGGGTCAGGAAAGGGGACTGCTAGATAGAAATCTAATTAGGTGATTGTGCTTGAGGGAGCTTCGTGAGCTGCTCGATAAACTCCCACACACTCGCTCCTCTCTTCTCTCATTTCCCTCTGTCGCTTCACTTTCTCTCTCTCGCTCTCTCTCTTCCTCCCTCAGCAGTTTGCACTCACCCCGAGACGCCGCCTGAGAGTCCCCCTGCTGAGGGCACAGTCACAGGATGCATATCATGGCTCACGTACTACGTCTTCACTGCTGTTCATATTTCTTCAAAGAAACGAGTAGCTTCATCCCTCTGCTGATAATACAGCTTATGCTTTAAGTGTCTTCTCTTTGCTCATTATTCTTTTACCTTCAGACTGAAATAAACCTGAAAGGGCTTCAAAGAATGTTGAGAAGATAAGATCAGGCCTGTTTTGGCATACAGCAAACTCAGTTGTATTTTATCATAGATCACTGTGGATTGACTGGCTAGGCGCTTCATCTCAACATTTCTGTGTTCATGTGTCAGAACAAAAACACATGTAAAGAAGTCGTATGTAATACAAAATAAGGCCTCCTACAAAGAACTAAAACATTTCTCTGAATTAACTAGTTGTTAGCCCCTTCGCAGTTTGTTTAGCCTTCCTTTTCTCCTTTCAAACAAACTAAGAAGTATATCTGTTTTTTTAAAGTGTGCATTGTTTGCTGTTTGTTTATATGTGGTTGTATTTCTTTAAAAGCTGTCTGGTCATCCAATAACCTAATATCATATATTTTAATTTAGTTGAATCTTGTGCATGTATTATATGGAAATAATGAGACTTAAATTAAAACCGCATGGTGCAGTAAGTCATAGTAAGGAGTTTGTCATGTAGTGGTGTGGCAGAGTTTGCAACCCACCCTCCTCCAAATGTCATTCATATAAAACTACTGTGCATTAGCAACTTGTGCTTGTTGGCAAGCAAGAAGTTGTGTGAAGTTGATCTAACCCTAACCATGACGGGGAAAACACACTGACCGTGTCTATTGACTCCCATAGCACAAACTGACGCACAGACATAGGAAGTGAAGGAACTGTGGTCAGGATGCGCCTGTCCAGGTAGACAATGTGATCACCTTGATGCTGGGAAGCAGGACAGCAGCGTATCCTGACACTGTGCCAGCAACTGCCGGTGAAAACAATACATTATACACAGCTGGTGTATATTGCTCTTAACCCTTAGAAAAGTGGTTTTATTTGCCTAACTTTGAATACATGGCACCTTCGTTATATTTTAGTTGCCAAGCATGGATATTGTAGACTATCCAGTTGGAAAACATTAGTGTTTAATAATGTTTTCCAGGTACTTTCAATACAGTATGAACATTAGGTCTAATATGTTAAAGAGAGATGTAATCCGGACAGCATTACACATTTTACATAACATATTTTGCCACTGCAATTTATTTTAGCATCTTTAGCCTGTCCTATTCATATTTCAAGAATTAGAGCCTCACTCTCAAAAGCAATAAAAGCCATCACAGTTTATGGAACTATAGCAATCTGGACCATGGGTAAAATTTGAGATGGCATGTCGTGATATTTTTTTCTATTTTAATCACCTTTGTAGGAATACAGGCAGTAATTCCTGGTGCATTTCCATGCGTTTCTGTGTGTTTCTCGAGTGCAGATTTTGCAGCACGCTAAGGAAGAAGCGTGTGATTTACCTTGAAATCATGCCGTAGCATTTTGTAATTACAAAGTAAGCCATATTATCCCAAACAGCCTCCCTGAGCTGTTGGTATGACTAAGCCTGTTCTGTGTCTGTGATGCAACGTCAATGCTGAGGAGCTGTTTATTGTGAAGGTACAATTGTGGCCCGGAAGTGTGCTCGGCAGTAGCTTAGTCACAGTAAAGCATATAGCCACCGCTCAGGCTCATAATTCAGAGTTGTGTGCAGTGCTATAAATGAATGAGGCTGTCTTGCACAGACAGACAACATGAGCTTAAAAAAAAAAATCACACAATAAAACAGATGTCTTTATGTGCGAGAAAGATGTGGAGTATATCTACAGTGTTATTGTTTGAATAATCAGTTTGCAGTTGGGTGATGAATGAGGGACACATTTTTCTGGAAAGGACAAGAATGAGAGGGAGATCCTTTGGAGAAGATAAATGCAAAGGACAGGGAATCAGAGGAAAAGGAAGTCACAGTGATGAATGGATAGAGCAGGCTGAAGAGGTGGAGGAGAAAAGTTAGACAGAGGAAGGGTTCAGTCCGGTAAACAAAGCCATGTTTAACATTTTATTAGTATCCGGCCCCTTAAAGAGGAGACTGCTACTGTAACAGCTGAGTAATGGCTTGATGTATTTCCTTCGATCTTATCTGATACCATAAGCTTTTGTGAGACCAGACAAAGGAATTACAGCCATCGAACATCTCGCTTTAATCATTCTGAGAAATGCCTCGCTTAATAGTAGTTCTGGGGGTTGTTTGTCATGTGTGTCTCTGCTGATTTCTAACAGTGCCTCTGAGCACTTCACCTGTGTGTGTGTGTGTGTGAAACAGAGGTGGTGGTGGTGAGGCAGGGTGGGGACGGGGGGGTGGGGACGGGGGTCTTAGCACAAAATAAAACGTGCCTTCCTTAACAACAGGAAAAATTGAACATTTATTGTGACATTCTGTTACAAAAAATGATCAGTATTTCTCGGACTTCTTACAAGGTTCTACACAAATAAAAAATATAAATAATAATAAATAATAATAAAAAAATAAAAAATAAATAAAAACAAATGGTGAGAAATGGTTAGAGACTTTGACTTTCAGTCTCTTTTCCCAACTATTCACAACTTATATAGTTGATGTTTTATTAAGTACAATTTTTATGATGGAAACCTCCCAACCTGCTTTAATGTGTTCTGATTCCTGCGTATGCAACTCGTTGAAGAATGTTCGGTCATTTAAGTTGATTATTAATTAATGTAGAATTGTTTACATTCAGAGGGAAGATATTTTTCCAAGAAAGCCCTTTGTGTAGAATAAGAATAGGGAAGAGAGACCATCTGACTGTGTGTGTAGTGGGATTAATGCTATCTAATGCAACTTGCAAAAGCTGTCAGGAATGGGATGAACTGCTGCTAAACAAATACCTAAGCTAACAAATACTTAAGCTATCAAAATAACTAGGACAGAAAATAAACAAAGTTGAGCTTCCATAAAGTCAGTGGCAGCACTCAGCTTTTTCTGTAAACCAGGATAAAAACAATTACTGTGTTATTGACAAAATGACATTTGCCATCTGTGCTTTGTGTCTGCTGCATTCTGTGATAGACAACACAACAGCAGCAGATGTATACTTGTTCAAATGATTATTTTTAAAATGTATTTTACTGTCATTCATGGTTAGCAAGCTTTTCTTCATAGTTCAAATTTGACTTTAAAGGACTAGTTCGACATTTTGGGAAAGACGTTCGCTTCATTTCTGGCGGAGAGTTAGATGAGGAGATCAATACCTCTTCCGTATCTGTCCGTTCAATAAAAGACTGGAATCAGGTGGAAACAGCTAGCCTGGCTCTGTCCAACGGTTACAGAACTAGCCTACCAGAACCTCTAAAGCTCACTAATTAGCATGTTATATTTTGCTTGCTAAATTTTTACAAAAACTGAAGTGTAAAAATGAGAATTCGCCCATTTCTTGGCCCATTCTGGAATCTCAGCTGGTTGCCTGGCAACTGCTCAGAGCCAAGAAATAGTCCGGCACATAACTTCCCGTAAAACAGCACATTTTTGTTTTTTACACGAGGTCTGCTTTGTCAGGTTCAGTTATCTGTGTGTCTCTGTGTCATGCAGTTGCCAACACATGACTGACCTATTTCACAATTGAGGAGCCTCAACCAACGGAGGAAAACCAACTCGCTTCCTTTGTAGCATGGGAGTTTCATATTTCACAGCAACAAACACTACTCACACGAGTACAGGTATTATTACGACAGTGCTTTAGGTGTGCAACATCAGCCCTTGCAACAGTAGTCATAGAAAATCAAGAAAATCACATCATTCCACAACTGTATTATCAAAAGAATAGATCCATTATTTAAACTGGAAAAAAGCCTGTTGGGCAAAATCGCAAGCTCTTGGTAAAATATTCTCAGGCAAAATGTAAATATATTTAAAATGTCTTTTATTTCAAATATAACCCTTCACACATAGAATATAAATAGCATAGCTTTTGTTAGCTCAAGGCAAGCAAACATCATTCACAGCAATATCTGACAGATATAGATTATAGTACTGGACTGGTAATATAATGTAATATTGTATAATAGGGAGTTCCACTTTTCAGTTTACACATATTAAATTATGACAGTTTCAAGACACTGAGATAAAATGTAGTATAATAATATAAGGGGATTCAAGTTTTCTGCCTGAAGGCTAAAGCTATTTAGCCAAAACATATGATCTTGGCTCATCATGCTGCTCCGCTGTTGGTCTACTGACCATTCTTGTAGAGAATTTTGACGTTTAAGCTACTTTTAAAACACATCTGAACAAACTCTGTGTTTGTACTGCACTGTATGTTGTCTGCAACTTTTATGCTCCGTTTTATTCAGCTACAAGAGTAGATTTTTTTGGTTTTATTTTTACTGTGCAGTAAACACAGGTGAAGGAAATCAAAACAATAAGAAATACGTGGACTCATATGCAGTGTGCCTGCAGAGGAGGAAACAGAGCCGACGGATGTGATGCGAAAATATCATTTATCAGTTTGTGGTTTGACGCTGGCTGCAGATTAATAGGACGAGAGGAGGATGAATTGTCACTGAGAGGCCTGTGTTAAGGTGAAAGGATCTCCAGGGGCTGTTTGATGTCTGTTCAGCTCACAGTGAATCCTATCTCACCTTATTGTGTCCACACAGAGTTCTCAAAATTGGATCACAGTTGAGTTGTATCTTTGAATGTGGATCACTATTATTACGTTCGACAGGAGGACTACACCCTCACAGAGTCTCTGTGTCTTTCATTCTGTTCCTCAGCACATTAGCATTTTGACTTTGCTCCTTCTTAGAACAAATATGGCAGCCTCACATAATATCTCTGTCCTTTTCTGTTCAAAAAAGCTTTTTCTGTGAGGCATTTTATGGCAGTTTTGCATTTGTAACATTAAGACATTTTTTTTTATATTGCTGTGTCAACTTTCGGGAGAAAGAAGTTTTTATCTCTTTGTGACTGTAGCCCCTTTGAACTGAACTTCCACAGGAAGCCATCTGACTCTGTTGCATCCAAGTATACTCGCTCCACCTCCCATCCTCACTCATGAAAGAGGCATTTGAAATGGAAAGTGTAAAGTGCTTTTCATTTTCATTTTCTTGTTCCTATTGAGTGGATCTGAGTCGAAAATCTAACCTCTGTTTCTTTTCTTTCTTTTCATTTTCTGCTTTGGTTGGCTTCTCTTTCCTTAGCTAATTCACACCATCAGCGTGGTGGATAGAGACGAGCCACAATCTGGACATCGCTTCTACTTCACCCTGGCCCCTGAAGCCTCCAGCAATCGACACTTCACCCTGTGGGATGTCAAAGGTGAGAGGACAGAGGTCTCACATTGGACTTATGGGTAAAGGAGCATATTCAGCAGCTGTTCTGATGGCATTATCAGCATAATTAGATTTTTAGGGTGTAATGGCACAAGCAGGAGTCTGTAAGACCGTTTATTATATTTTGTGCGAGTGGGTTTGTGCATTTTAAATATATGCACATTTAAAATGCACAAACCCACTAGGTGCAGCAAAACTACATTTGACTGGCAAATGTTCAAGGTCAGGATGAAGCTCGTAAAGATATATCCACAAAGAAATTCAAGATGATCTCACTATTTCCCAGAGTGATTGGCAATGCAAGAGTTTGGTGAAATGATTGAGTCCACTCAAATGTAGATCTTTAGTCAATATTGAGACTGCAGCTCCAGAAACGTTGTGAAACTACTTGCCAATAATTTCAGTGTTGTAGTTACCTCATTTAGGTGCCAGATGGTTGACGTTTTTAAAATAAGACAGTTCATGGAGTACATTTTGACAAATGCTTTGACAATTTCAAAGTGAATGCAAAATAGTTTTACTTTTTCTGTGACTTAGCATTCACCTGATAATCAGGTAGATCATTTTTGGATAAACACCACCTGTTCTGTTCTTTAAGCAGAGTAATATTATTAGAAAGTATTACACGCCACTGCAGGGCTGATACTCTGTACTTGCAAAAGACATTTTTTTATCATTGTTGTCTGAAGAAGTTTTCTTGACTGTATAAACTGCAACGCTTCGCTGAAAAATTTTTTTCCACACTAATAGCATTTTATATGAACGTCATTTTCTCTGAAATATAAATACTTTTTACAGTTTAACACAGAATCTTTTCTTTATTCCTCTTAAATAGAATGTCAACAGCTTACATAATTTTCTCAAGTGTCATCATGAAAATTACATTCCGTAAAAAATAGAACATTTGCACGTATCTGCACAATGTGAGGAAACATTAAAATCACTGTGCCCCCCAGTGATGACTTGCCTTTGTCGGGAAGATGAGTTTTTTCATGCTTGTCTGTGTTTTTGCAAACACGCTCGCAGATCCCTCGTTTGGAGATGTGTACATAAGTGAATGTGACATCTGGCTAAATCAAGATTGATCTGACACCAGGGAAATGTCAGGGGAGCAGCCCGAGCTAGGAAAATGTCACCGTGTGAAGGCAGCGAGGTCTGCCGCAGTCCCGCTCACATGAATGGATACACACATTACACGGGCCTTGTGTAGTGTACACACACACAAACTGTACATACACACAGACAGGCAGGAAGAAGTATGACAGAAGTATCCCTCTGGCTCTTTCTTTCTCTCCTCTGCACATAAATACGCAGTCGTGCTTACCTACACACACCACAACCTCATGCAGACTATCAGTGTCTACTTTTGTGTAAAATGGTGTGTATGTAGGTGATTAGGGAGAATGATTAATAATTACAGTGCATTCCTGCTTAATGTAAATGTTACACCTCCTGCCCCATTTCCCCAACACACACATAAATACACACATTTGTTGCAGTAAATACTGTATGTATTCACAAACATTACTGCAGACTCTATATATACTTTGGTGAAAGACAAACAAAAACCCCACACAGACTTTTTATCCTCCCACCCCTCTTTTTTTTCTACTCTGGTGTCTCTTTTCATGGACACATTTGTCAACCTGTCACTTTCAATCTGTCACTTCTTCTTTTCCCCATCATGGCCTCACATTGCGTTCTGTCTCCAAGCCTTGACACACAGTGATGAAAAGGCATTTTTTTCCCCCATGTTGTTAAACTCTTTTAAGTCGGTGCTAGCAGTCTGTAGAGCAAAACCTCATCTTTACCAAATAAACTTTGCTGTTACATGACAAACTGCCATCATTTTACCTGGAAAATGTCCCACATCGTGCTTGAAAAGAAATCTCATAAGATACCAAGCTGAAGAAAAAAAAAGAAATTCACATTTCGGTGGATTACTTTTACCTGTGTCATTCACAGCATTTGTGAAAGGATGTAAAGTAAGTACTCCTTATTTTATTTTTCTCTGGCCACTTTTATAAAGCATTAATTGCAAAGCTAAAGTGATACAGCATCCAGGGGAAGTCATACTTTGCGGTACAACAGCCACACAAAGTTGCTATAGTAATTCTGTAGTCTTCACATGTCCTTCCCTCAGTTTCTTTAAGCTGTAGTATAACCTCTCTATTTTTTTTCTCTGACTTTGGTAGCTGATTTTTTTTTCTATGCCTTTGTGCCCGTAAATGAACACAACGTATAAAGTCACTTTTTTTATATATATTGTGACAGGAGTTCAAGTTCAGGTTCAAGATTGTCCATAAAAGAAAAACAACATTTCTTGTTCAAATATCTTAAATGACCTATGTTTACGTTTTCCTGACAAGGATTTCAAGAGGTCATGAGACCGCTGTTTGCATGCTGTTTCCTTACAGCAGTCAACATTGCTTTGCTTAGTCATGCCAGCGGTGTGGCTCTACAGATGGCAGCATCGGCCTGTTGGTCTGTCCACCTCTTTGGTTGAGACCATAGACTGTATATAAAGATGGATGACACATCCCCACTTCCTCCTGCTGTACAAAAATGAAGCCAAAATATCCCGAATACAGGCGCTGCCATCTTGCGCTGGTGAAGTCATTTGGAGCCAGACTCAGCGCACTAGCGATCGGGGAAGGAGCTGCGGTATCGAGGTCACGCCCATACTCCCGCCCGACTCGATCGGTAATCAACACTTAGAGACTGCTAACTAACGATCACTTAAAGTTACATCTCCTCTCGACGTTCCTACTCTACATTCAATTCCTGAAAAGACGCCTGCAGGTGCCTCCGCGACTATTTCACAGCTGTCAATCATGATCTTTCACCCCGTTTTTATAGCATCAAATAACTAATTAAAACCAAACTTATCAGAAAAATGAACACTTGAACAAACATCTGTGTGATAAGAACTACCTAAAATACAGAAACCATCTTTAGGAAAAATTTATTTGACATGATTTTTTTTTGTCTGGCCCATGTCCCATCTGCTAACATGGCGGGGGCAGGATTTGTGACCTATACTGCAGCCAGCCACCAGGGGGCGATTGAGATGTTTTGGTTTCACTTTTGGGAAGCCGTCATGTCTTCCATCTTTATATACTACAGTCTATGGTTGAGACTGAAATATCCATGAAAAATCTCTATAGAAAAGTCTACAGTCTACAATATGCACTCATATGTCCTGGAGAGAACCTTTTTCTATAGCAGACAACCGTGGAAGAGAATGCTGCGTAAAAGTCAAAAGGACAAACTCAGGGGCGTAACGTTCCCGTACATAAACAGTAATATGAAGATTGTTCTACATGTGCCAGAGAACCTCTGGGGCGACATGGATAACGGTGATATATGCTCTGGGAGATGGATTGCTTGGTATCCTCTGTGCAAGTCTACCCACAAAGCTTCTCTGACTCTATCTGTCAAAGCCTCCTCCTGTATTCTGTGTTACATTTATCTATGTCTCCGGGAGAGGGCTCATATATACACCGGTGAAGTTTAATTTCAAACAGTGACTCGCTCACTCATTTTCTCTCCTGTTTTTGTTTGCTTTAAAAAAAAACACAAGATAAATGTTAATAGCCCAAAAGCAGTTCACTTCCCCGGTGAAATCATTCAACCCCAAGTTAAACTTGACAGTCCTGGCACCCTTCGTCTGGAGTCCTTGAACTATGCATTATGGCAAATGATTTATTCAGACTACGTATAACAAGGGTGGTACTTTTCCGACTTTTTCTTTATCACTTGAGCACTTGACCATTTGTCAAACATGTTATTTTCATTGTTATTTTATATTTTTTTAATAAAATGGCAACCATATTGCATCGTCAAGTGTAAAAAACTATGATTTCTCCTGACATTTTAGTAATGTCAAATAGGCCCGCATGATCAACACTCTTGCTTTTTCTAATTCTTCCATCAGTGCAGTCTGGAGTTCAAAGGAGAAAAAACAAGAAGGGTAATAAAAGCACTCACTGGACGGAGTTTCATCAGTTCTCCTGCAGCATGATAAAAACCAGACATCAGTGAGCAGACAAAGAGGTTTTGTTTGCCAAATATTAAGTTGCTCGTGTGTAATTTTCTGCTTTACCTTGTCTGTCTGACCCCCACCCCCCTGACACATTCAAACCACCCACACAGACCACACAGCTGGCATCCGGACCCAGCGGTCAGGCTTTAACCGCCATGAGCAGAATGTGTACTTCCTACCCATCCTGGTGGTTGACAGCGGGCCTCCCTCCCTCAGCTCCACAGGCACACTGACCATTCATGTCTGTGGCTGCGACACAGGTGAGAGCTACTGTAGGAGCTGCGCCATTACTAACATTATCATCACTGTCACCTTCTGCATCAGTAGCAGCAGCAGCACTGAAAGGTCATCTACATGCCATTGTTTTGGTCAGCAAACAGTTCTTATCAGCTTATATTTGTGGAATACCAAATAACACAAGGCCATGAATCGGCAGACAAATGGCCCTCAACAGTGATTTCAGCTGGGTGAAAATATAATATATGCATGGTAAAAACACATTTTTTGCTCTTGATAAAACAGTGCTTAATCCTTGTCCACTGAACTGACTCATAACTGGTGTTGAATCTGTACAGTAAATGCTAATTTTTCTTTTGCAGAGGGAGCCATCCAGTCCTGCAACGCCACAGCCTATGTAATGAGTGCTGCTCTCAGCCCTGGGGCACTTATAGCACTACTGGTCTGCATGCTCATCCTCATAGGTAAGCAGATAGATGTACTCATGTATGTATGGATGTATGCAAACATAAATGGATGGCTGTATGATGGATGGCTAGATGGATGGATAAGCACAATTCATTAGTATTGCTTTTCCGGGGTCACTGGAAGTGACAACTACTCCAGCAGGACCACCAGGAGCATTTCGTTCAATAGTGGGATGTACTAGCAAAAAGGCAAGACTGAGGGCTGCACCCAAAGACGTGACTCCATGTCCTCTGCTCATAAAATCCTGCAACCAAGCATGTGTCTTTTAATGGATTGACCACTTTCAGAGGTTATCTATATTTCACGAATGAAATTGCACATGTCGTGGCTGAAAAACTAAGGCGAATGACATGAAAAACGAGATCAATTTTTCATCTTTCTTTCATGAGTGGCTTTCCTGTTGGACATTTTGTTGCCGCTTTTATGAGGAGAGAGCTTTTGTTTAAGCAGGAGCACAGATGATGCCTGGGTTTATGAATGATATCAAGCCACTTTGATCCTTGGAACACAGACGGAGATGGAGTGAATGGGAGTGAAATGGAGGGGGGTTAGAGAGTGCAAACAGGCAAAAAGAGCTTGTATACCTCTGGAACAGCAGGCTTTAAATAGACAAGGCTTTCCAGACATTCTCTGATTTTTATACACAGACACGTACACACATGCTCACACTAACATACACATGCACGCACACGCTCACTCTCTCAGAGACCGAAGAGGTTTGGTATTGTCATATCTGAAAATTTTATGAGTTAGCTTCCCGCTCTCCCCCCACCGCACGTCTTAGCACCCCACTCCTCAGTGACAGAAAGAAACGACAGCGCTGTCACAGTGTTTTGTCTCCCCCGCTCGCGCCCATACACGTTTTACATCGTGCAGGCAGTGAATGATGGATGATGTGACACCAGGCAGCTTTAACTGTGACTAACATTGCTATCTATTTCTTTTAAGAGCTTTTCTAATGAGAGTTGTTAAAACTCTGCCTCCATTAACCGAACCATCTACTGGAGTGAACTTCAAAAGCAGGGCATCATTTATTCATCATGGTTTTAAAAGCCTCAACAAAAATGTTATGTACAAATCTGAGGCAACCTCTGCTGGCTATACAAAAAAAAACTGTTTGCCTGTGTATCGTGGTTTTGGTTGTTCTAGGCTAGATGACATCCCCTCAAAGGCTTGAGTTGCAAACAACTCTCTGGCCTTTAAACTTGTGGAAAGCTGGACACTGCAGAAAAATAGTTACATGGCACAAAGTTTTTTTTTTCAAAGCAGCCTTGGTGATGTGGATGAAAACATACATTATGCAGAGTAACATGCTTATGCTAAAGACTGTGATGTTTTAACTTGTTTGGTATTATTTCATGTTTCGGGCCATTTTGTATCCACTAATGAAATGATGCCATGTCGATTTACAATAGTGTCAGTGACTCTAATCGGTGTTAAGTCCACGGCACTTTGAGTGACTGATACTGACTGGTAGAAAATGGACTGAACACGCCTCATCAAAGCACTGAAGGACAGGCTAAGTCGGAGCGCCTGCCTTCTGCCAGTCATCATGTGGACAGTAAAATATCGGGGCTGCAGGGTCTGGGATCGGGAGGATGAGCAGTGTTTTCACAACTATCGTGTGGTGTGAATAACAGAAGGGAGCGAGGCATGTGGCAGCGATCTTATCGACTGCACATTGCCCAACACTTTCCTGTTCCTGCTTTACTCACCATATACAGTACACACACGCGTGTCTGCTCATGCATGCTAAGCACACATTCACACGCTTAGACAAATCACTCCTCACCTATTAACTGCAATGCAATCCGTTCTCTCCATGCGCCATTACTGTGTGCACCTTGTCTTCTCTCACACACACGCGCACACACACACACACATACACCCTCCCTCCTCACACACACCTAACCAGCCAGCCAGCCCTCCCTCTCTCCAGAGGCTGGACCACCTCTATTACATCAATTGTTGGATGATGAGAAAAATGAAAACAAATTTCTGCCTAATTACCTTACAAACAAACAGTCCTTCCATCAGTTCATTTATAGGCCTGATGTGATGAATCCATTCCACTGCGTCGCAGCATCTGCATGCATCCATTCCAATTACCTCCCATCTGCTTGTGATGAACTCCTGGGTGGGGGCAACCAGTGCAGCCCAAGGGTAAATTAACCGTCTTGTCAGGAAAGCTTATCGCAACATCTGTACACACGGGGACCAGCTTTGTATGTATAGGAGGCAGCTATACACAAGTACATATGCTTCCTACAAAGGTAAATTCTGTACATGGTGTCGTGTTAACATTGCCTGAGGCATGCTAATCTCCAAGTTAAATAGGTTTTCAATAGCTTACGGTTCAAGCATCTGTGTACCTAATAGGTAGTGACACTCACATGTTATCAGTGAGGAAGGGTTTGTCAGCAGTGAGGTTATCTGATCGTCTTTGCTTCAGCCTGAACTGCCACATACTCCTTCGATACTATTAACTGAAGAAGCAGCCGATCTGCACGTATGAGGGAGTTCATAACACCAAGTTTTCTACCTCCTATTATTCTCCTCATTAGTGTGAATTTAGAGTAATTGTCTTAGCGCTTATTTAGTATGCATGGCAGCGTGCGCCGCAATTTACCACAAACCATGACTGTTTCCTCAACCCCGTGGCAATTAATTTGCCCCATTCATAGAGGAGGAGAATAAACACAATGGTTACAGACACCGCTTTCCCAATGGAGCCCAGCAAACAATGTAAGAGGAGAACTAATGTACATTATCAGTCAGAGATACTGCATAAAATCCCCATTCAAGATCAGCAAGGCTCTTCAGGCTGGCACAGCTCTTTAGGCGGGGAAGACACAGGACGTTTTCACGCAAGTTATTTTTTAGGCCATTTACACCAAATGAAGACAATTACTGGCAGCAGCAACAAGTCATTTGTACAGATTATATGCTTGAAACTGATTTTGCACTTTGCTCAGGAGAAAGAAAAGAGTGGTGGAAGCAGATGAAAGCAAAGGTGAAACATGGTGTTTTATACTCACACCCTGACTTCCAAGGTCACTTTGAAAGATTGCAGTTGTCCATGGGCTTTTTTCATGCATACTAATATATGTGCTTTAACATGTTTCCTGTACGCAGCACATCAAGTCTTGACATTGATCTAGTTTGACTGTGAAACGATGCGGGCATATCTCATTTTCACAATGTATGGATGGGTGTTCTGGTGGATTCAGAGCATCAAACAATCTGTGTCGTCCCAGACAGCACAGACCCCATTATAATTGATTGTCTTTTTATCTCCGTGGGCTTGTAGGCATTTGTTTTAGGCAACAGGCTATCTGTTCCAGAAGATGCATGGTGCCTACTAGTTAATGATCTATCTAAATGTCCCTTCACTGGCATCCCTTTACAGCAGTTGCTCATTGTCCCTGCTAAAAGGGAAGAAAAAAGGTTTCTGTCCACTGTTACACGGTAACACAGTCCATAGCTGACTGGCCACAGGAGACACATCCTGTTGTCAGTCGAAACTCAGTAACAGGACAAACATTTTCATCTCTTCATTGGAGTACTATCTACTTTTTATCACGGAAATTCATTAATAACAAGCCTGATTTTTATCACCAATATTAATTATTTCGTGGCATGTACAACAACTACTGAAAGGCCACTCATAACTGTTTTAAAAACACACATGCCAACCAACCCTTTACTAATTCAGATGACATTGTGAAGTGGGAGAGCAGAAACAAAAACATTCTCTGGAAAGAGTCACATTTATTTTGATCCATTATCCATTATAGAGAAGGAAACAAATTAAGTGAATTCACGCAATACAAAAGAATAACATTATTCAAAGTAATCATAATATCATGCTCCTAAACAGTAGTTGTACAGGCCTGCTTTCCCTTGATTTCTTTTTGATTTAATAAATGAATTTCTGCATAATTTTGGTGACGAATATTATGATTATACCAGTCCTTTTTAATTTTTGTTTCATGTTTGTATTTGAGAGTATTTACCACGTACAAAACATCAATCCCTGTCCACATCCTTCTTTGCTTATTAATCAGAGGCTTGACTGCTGTTTATCCATAAGACTATTGTAAATGGAGTTGTTCATTATCTTTCTCATACTCCTCAGTGTGCGTAATTCATTCATAAATGCCTGTAATGTGTTTTTATCATCAATGAAAATGACATCTGATGTTGCTGCAAGTCTGAGACAAATCTGGTGGAGGTTTCAGAGGGAAGGGTTCAGCCCCGAGGAGGGATGATGGAGTCAGGGGGTGGGTGTCTGAGCTAAGTGAGACTCGTCTAATCACAAATGTAGTCAGTAATTAAAATAACTAAGCTGAAATTAAAGCCTCATTGATTTATCTGTGCATACAGCCTTTGTTTTCCTCTGGTCTCATTAGTCTATAACGTGATCCATCTCAATTGTTTTCCCTTTTTTAATCCAGACCTAATTTTCAGAGGCATTTCTTGCTCTTTGTAGGTGGGTGCCTCTGGTTTCAAGTAGTGATGGAACCAAAAAGTCTCTGTTTCACTCAACTTGGATGAGTATTGATATACAGATTGGTCTCCATTAGGTCTTTTGAATCATATTTCTAGGCAAGGCAATCAGGATGGTGAAAAATCAATGCTCATGCATTTGAAATGTAAAACTTCATAATATGTTATCTTCCCCGCTGTGCTTTTGTCCTGAGAGGTGAAATCAAAGTTAGAACGGGAGTAGTTAGAAACTTTCCCATGAAAAGTACTTGCAAATCCATCGTGCACGGTGCATGTTTGATGTGCAACAATATGCAGTATGTACACATTTAGTTCAATTACTTTCTTTAATACAGTTGTTTTCTTTAGTACTGAATACCCTGAATCTGGGTTTGGTATGTTGTTATTCTTAGCAAGATAAATAGGAATTCCATTTTTGCATACAATCTCTTTAAACTCAGCCTGACAACTCTTAATCCATGTCTACTGTGCAGCAAGAGAGGTAAAGCCACGGCTATCAAAACATTTGTAATGAGAGTTTATAAAATCCCTCAAAACGGAACCTGTCTTTCTTCTGGCTTTTATCTCATCCTACTGTTCAGGTTATATTTACCCTTTATGTTAAGGGTGCAACATGTGCCAGCACTTAAGAATATATAATATATAACCTTATATATAATAAAATATATATATGGTTTTCTTTCTAAACTTTTTTTAAATTAACTTGACCATTAGTATGGAATTACAATTTTGGTATTCTTCTCTTTCTCTGTCTTGTTCTGTCTCCTTCTCCATCAGTCCTTGTTCTGCTGATCCTGACCCTGAAACGCCACAGGAAGGGCCAGAGGATGGCGGAGGATGAGGAGGACATGAGGGATAACGTCATCAAGTACAATGACGAAGGCGGAGGGGAGCAGGACACTCAGGCATACGACATGAGCGCCCTGAGGAACCTCTATGACTTCCCAGAGGCCAAGAGCTGTGACTCTGGCCCGGACATCCGCTCGCTGCCGCAGTGGATACAGGCTAACCGGGTGGGTGGTGGTGCAGAGGGAGCTACAGCAGCGGCGGCAGACTTCTCCCTATTCAAAGGCTACATCCGAAAGAAGGTGGAACAGGCCGATGCTGACCTGTCGGTGCCGCCGTACGACTCCTTCCAGACGTACGCCTTTGAGGGCACCAGTTCACCAGCGCTGTCACTCAGCTCCATCCACACGCTGTCCACCACCTCGGAGCAGGATTTCTCCTACCTCAGCGACTGGGGACCACGATTCAGGCAACTGGCGGGCTACTACGCTCCAGGAAACCCTGAGGAAGAAGGGTCCTAGCACAGCTTCTCCTCTGCAGAGAGACGTTTAAACTCCCTCCTTCTTCTTCTCTGCCTCCTCTTCTCACCGTCTGGCACTCTGAGATCATCAGAGCCAGCACTGTGTACTCCTTAAAGACAGAGCGCCACCTCTTCATCTCTTTGAAAGAGAAATCACAGTGTCAGACTTTGAACTCTTTCGGCACTCTTCATTTTTTGTGAGAGTTTTCGGACTTCAGCGTGAAAGCTCTGGCGATGACATCAAAAAGAGTAAAGAAAGAGATATCCAGTCACCAAAATTGCCATTTAGTCTGAAGGGATCATTTTCTCTCCCAAATCATACATGAGAACCTTTATTTTAAGATACGAAACTGTTTTCAGAGTTTTCAGCGTATCAACAATTACATAGTTAGGGTTAAACCATGCCAAGGCAAACTGTCTGACAAACATGTATTTATTTAAGGAGGACATATTTATGTATTTATTTGTTTTTATGTATTTATTTATTTATTTACACCATGATCACTGCAACAGTGAACTCTGCTGAAGTGCTAAAGAAAAAGTAAGGGGAGAAGGACATTATGAAAGGAATGAATGACAACATGGAAGAAAGAAAGAAAGAAGGACTGCAGTGGCAGAGGACTCTACAGAATGCTGGGACAGAGATGACATCTGGGTCATATAAAAATTACATTCTGGAAAATATTTGTATTTATTTTCTATGACCACTTTTGTAAAATAACGAACTTAAGTCGGATAGATGAAAAAGCAGAGGCAAATAGAAAGAGGGAACAGATGGAGTGAAAGAACTGCAGAAGAAAAGAGCTGCCAGTTCAGTCTGAACGGTTGAGACTGACCTACTTTTGCTGTATTTTAGTGATTTATAAAGGAGTTTTTGGAGGTCACAAACTGAGGACAATTGTGTGTTAACAATTTCTTTTCTTATCCTCTCCACAGCCAATTGTAAGGCAATAAGGCACAAACCGCAACAGTGATTTAAGACTAAACAAAATGACTGTCTCATGGAATTGGCTGGAGGCCAGCTTTGTCCCACAGGGAGCCAATTTTCATTCCAGATTTGTGTGTGAATGTGTACAAAATGTTCAATTCATTTTATATCCTGAGACGTTTGATTTTGCTTTTGATATTCTTTGATTTCCTTTGGGTGGGG
>NTHP01000090.1:647411-688519 GCA_003416845.1 Oplegnathus fasciatus | reverse complement strand
GGGTGGGGGGGTGGACTAGTCACAACAGGACAGTTGTGTCAAATTAAGAGGGAGAGGGTTAATGGACTGGTCACATCCAGCTGATATCCACAACCTATTTAACGTTGACCTTAACTTGCAAATGTATGGAAAATTTAAAAAAAAGATGAAAACAAATAAATATTTAATTTTTTTGGTAAAAACCTACATTTTGCTGTGTGCAATAAATTAAGTGAATTACTCCGTAAGTGAGATCACAGTGATAAAGTAAATAGAGCATCTGTGTTACTAATTTTTGTTTGCCACTTGTTTGCTGAAGATGTCTCCTGAATTATGAATAATTCTGGAGCTAGCTTGTGTTTACACCAGGGGTAGATTCAGAGAATAGTCCTAGATGGAAACAAACAGACCATATGACAGGCCACAGCCAAACAAAGACTCTCCTCTCAGCGTGGCTCCCTCCTGGCTGCCTTCTGCCAAACTACTGTAATTGTCGTAGTCACCAGAGGATGCTGAGGCACATGAAGTTGCTTTCATCTTTATGATCTGCTGCTAAAATGGCCAGTCAGACAGTTGCTGGGATTCACATTCAATTGCTTTCATAACTGGGTTGCAAAGAAAATGTCAGCTTTTTTTTCCCCGGTCATTAGTAGGTCTGTACTGTATCCACTGATTGCTGAGAGCTGACGTTGGACTGTGTTTCAAACATAAATTATCCATCACTGCTAAACAAAAAGAAGCTTTCTCCAGACTTTCAGTGTTCTTTTATGGAGCTGAAGTGGCAGCGACTTGGAAAAATACAAAGTATTTCAGCTGTCACACTCCTCTTTGTCTGTACACGTGCAGGAGTAAAAAGTGTGTAATTCACCAAGGACATGGATAAACAGAGAAATGTGTAAAGTAATTAAGTTTGGTTAAAGTTCAAACTTCAATTGATTTGACAATTTGAATCACATTTTACATTACTGCCTTTGTCAAAATGCAGCATGCTCCATTATACTGTATTGACCTATACTGCTGCAGTGTATGTATTTATTTGTGTATCTTTTCCAAGGAGTGATTTGGCCATCCATTATTAATCATCGCCTTTAGCCCAACAACATTTGCAAACTGACAAGCAAATGTCATGGTCTGGATGGATATACACAAATGTAGGTCAGCATTAGCTCCACAGTCACAGTCATACAGGGAGCGGTGAATACATATGTGCCTTTTAAAGAAACTCTGTACAGTACAAGACAAGGTCATCCGGATGGCCACAGGTCATGTGACTAATGCTGTGAAAGCTGAGGTTAAAGAGTGAGCACATATTCAGGGGAAGAAAGCTCCCCTGGTCTTTTCAATCCTATTTTCCCTGCAAACGAGCCTTTCATTCATCTTCTGTCATTGTCGGCGAAAATGTCACTCCTTAGTGATGGCCTGCACATGTGAACATATGAAAGCGTTGCCATAAATCAGACCAACTCCAAGGGCAACATGAGGCCCGTCATTAGTTATGCAGATAGATCTTTGGTGATTGACAGTTCTCCAGGGGGACAGCTGTGTAAACATAAAATATCCTCCTCTCTTCTCTCTGTACTTGGCTGGGTAATGACAATTGATTAAACATTGGGTGGAAATATGAATGTGCACTGCAGAAAATATCAATCATATATAGCCTAATAGCTGAATAGCATTAGTTATTTAGTTTTCAGACACTCATAACAAAGCTTTCACCTTCACCAGGGAAACAACAAATCCATTTAGTTAAAATACACGGCATAAGCAAACCTGACTTCACCACTACAAATGCAAATGCAGCACTGTGACTTGCTGAATTAATTAAGTGAGATGACTATTATAGTTAGAGTGACATTGACTCTTCACAAAAACTGCACTCTGGTAGAGAATAGCATGTGTTTTATTCATAAAATGACACTCCCAGCCAAGCACTTGATTCAAAGTTCGGATAATGACAACGACTTTTTTGTCGTTGCCTGTGAAGTTCGTTCAATTCATTTTGTTTTGTATACGATAGCAGGACAAAGGTACTGTTTATTTGTATAGTAATTTAAAAACTCAGGACTTGAAGTGCTTGAAAATCAAATGTAATAGCCTTGTCAGATAAAACAACATAAAAAGTAAAGTAAGGCCAGATAAGGGTAGAGAAAAAAAAAAGGATAAAGGCATCACATAACATGCATCCATTTTCTAAACCACTTTTCTTGTTTTGGGTCGTAGTGGCGCAGGAGCCTTTCCCAGCATGCACTGGGCAAGAGGCAGGCTACAGTACACTCTGGACAGGTCGCCGGCCTATCACAGGGATAACACATATAGACAGGCCCACAGGCAGTTAAGAGTTTCCTCTTCACCTAACCTGCATGGCTTTGGACTGTGGGAGGAAACGGGAGCACCTGAAGGAAACCAGTGCCGGAACGTGGATAACATGCAAACTCCACAGAGAAAAGTGCCAGTGGACTCAAAAACCAGGA
This sequence comes from Oplegnathus fasciatus, assembly GCA_003416845.1. NCBI lineage: Eukaryota > Metazoa > Chordata > Actinopteri > Centrarchiformes > Oplegnathidae > Oplegnathus > Oplegnathus fasciatus. Next base: position 686,069 of record NTHP01000090.1, on the reverse strand, counting down.
CCTTCTCACTTTGAGGCAACAGTGCCCCCATCAAATAAAAACACATCTACAAAAATACGTTTTAAGCCGTTAAGATGATATTGATTCTGTTATTGCCCGATCTCCTCAGGCAGGTTGTTCCAAATCACAAAGGCCCTGATGGAAAAAGCCTGGTTACCCCTTCTTTTAATTCTAACTGTTGGATCAGCCAGAAGGTCCCTGCTGGAGGATCAGATGCTGTGCACTGGCTCATGAAGAGATAAAATGTGTGCAGTATAGCCAGGGGCCAGACCAACCTACAACCTAACCAGGCTTTAAAGGTGATCAGTAAAATTTATGTTAGAGTGATGATTCTGCTTTTAGGAGGCTGGTGACATGGAGGATACTTTTGATTTATACTCCAATAAAGAGTTATAGTATTCAAGCAAGGAGTCTAAATATGGATTAAAATCCATCATGCACATTTTTTTGTTATATTACCAAGGGTTGTAAGTACTGCTGATTCCACTGGGAATCAATGGCTTTATGCAGGTTTCATCTGCTTGCTGTTTTCTTCTTTTGGTCTGTTGGTCTGTGTGGATGAGTCCTTCTGGCTACCACAACCCTCCCACATAAAACTGCATTCTCCCGTCACTTTCAGTCCACAAGTTCCCAAAACGGCTCAAAAATGGCAGAGAGCCAAAGTAAGCAACCAGATGAAATAAGCTGTCAAAGAGACCCAGATAATGTTCCTCAGCCGTGTTCTCCAGTGGGATATGTCCGTATTCGCTCGTTTCTTCTGGATGTGTAAGTGTTTTATGTGTGGGGCAACTGTTTGCTAGCATCAAGGACTTGATAAGATGATATTGTTTATAGAGGCTTGCTGCTTTGTTAAGGAGTCTTTTCTCCTCCTTGTGGTCAAAAATCTTCAAAGTTGAATTCTGAATGACACTTTTTGACAGTTTTGTTTTGTCCAAGCAAGTGATGAAGCCCTATAGTTTGACAGACAAGCAACAGCAGAAAACCAACACCTACAACAGCCACATGTTATGTAACGGATTAGAGCACCATATTGATGAATCATATGAGGACCTTGTGCATAAATGTCCAGCCTTCCTGTTTCGTAATTGTCCTTGAGGTCTGGTTCAAGTGAGCTTCTTGCCATTGTCAAAAGACCTCATACATTTATTATCTACTGCAGTTACAGCAAGCCTGCCGTGGATGAACACTACTTTACAAGGTGGTGTGGTGGAATGACACAGGTGTGTGTATAGTGTGTTTAGCCTCTTTGAATAGTTGATATTTAGGGAGCTGGAGCAAGTTTCATTTCCTAGTGTCATTGAAATGAAAGGCGATTACACAGGTTTATGATAATGCAAAGCCTCTATAACCCTCTTTCCCTGCAGCAACTCTCCTACTAAAAGTTTATTTTCTGGTGCCGTTTAATCAAAAACTGAAGGAAGGAGAGTGTGATGGAGCTACATCCATTCCCTCACCTCCTCTGGCCTTTGTTTATTTTTATAAATATTTATCATGGATTTTTTTGACCCAGCTTTGTTCATTACTAAATGTTTCTTCATTCAAGTATTTCTTTCTTTGTTTTCTTGGTTGGGTGTACTCTACCAGGTGTTGGCAATTTGGACCTTAAGTGAGATTTGTGGGCGGGATGAATCCATTGGTTCTTTTTCTTTATATTTTGAATTTCTTTTTCCTCCCAATCCAAGTAAAATAATCTCTAGTCTGAATGTAATGTTCTAGAGTAATTGTGCAGTTAGAAATTGAATGAAAATTTTAATGTAGTCAACTGCTTATAGTTGTTTTTTTGTGCTAATGTCTAGGTGGTTTTGGCCATGGGGTATTTAAAGGTGCTGTTTCCTTCTTGTCTGTGGGCTCTGTCATTGTATCTTTCTTTGTGCAAGCAACCATAACTTTGCACAATGAAGGAAGCAGAGTAAAAAACCAGAGCTCTGAACCAAGTTTCTGGATGGTTGGTATTATTGTTGGTGCTCCAGAACCTTATCAAAGGGTTTTAAAATTCATACCCAACACAGAGATTAAGAAAAAAACTGATGGTACTTACTTTTACTTATTACTTATTTTAGCACACTTAACGGTTGGTGATTAGTACAATGAAACACTTCACTTTGGGTATTACAGGGATCATACCTGTGGGCCCTCAAGTTTTTAGATTTTGACATAAACCACCAATCTTTTTACCTTTTACCAAACCTTTTTAAAGATATTTTGGTAACCACACAGAGCTCAGAAAGATAACAATTCTACTAAAAGCAACTCTTAATTTTGTAGCAGTCAATTTAAAGTGTGTACACCTGATTTAGAGGTCACTTGTGACTCCTCTATACCTCATTGCACATTGGCAGTGTAGCAGACAATTGATTTGACGCTGTCTCTGTGTTACTACATTGAGTCTGCCTCCACAGCATCCCTGTCACTTTAAATAAAGGAGGACATCTCACTGATGCCTCACTATACTGTACAATGTGGAGAGCATTAGTGCTGTATCGTCTCTTGACATGGGGCTTGTGTGGATGCTGTAAAGTGCATTATTTCACAGCTTTAGATGCACGAGGGCAAATGTATATAATGATTTTATATATTGCCAACATGCGAAAATATGAGTCAGAAAACCATTGCAGTGTTGCACACTGTGCTCTTCTCAGCAGTATGAAGAGGAAACAAACGATTATTGAGAGAACATTTGTGAACACTACTCTTCTTTTACCATAAGCCACGATTGCTGGCATTTGTATTACTTTTCATTTTATATAATTAATTTGGGGACCATGAATAAAAAATATTAATCTCAAGGAAGAAGAAATGTTTTTTGTACCAGGTTTAGTTACAAGCTACTTTCCATCTGCAGTTCCTGGGCAGGTAGACACAACCTGCATAATTGGTTAAAAGAATTGGTTAAAAAAATAAAGCAATTAAAGAATACGTCTCATCGTGTGTGTGTCACAGTTTACCGATATGGTGATATAAATGTGATTTTAATTAAATTATATAATATTGGATATGGACTGAAATGGGAGAAAAAATCATCCTTTTTTACAACAGATATGTATTATTACATTGAATATCATTGACCTTGAGGATAAAATTTTAAATGGATGTCCTAGTCAGAGAATAATGAATCCCTCTATTAATTTTAGAAACCTATCTTCTCTCTTCACACCTCTACTTTCTTATTTCTGGCAAACTAGCAAAATCCTTTGCTTTGTGAGGAGAAAAGCCGACAATCTAACTGCAGAGTTTACACAGTTGAAAGGTGGCTTGATTCGTTCTCATATCTCTTTGTAGATGCCCTTGAGACCTTATTTCTTTGGCCTTGCGTTCTCTAAGGCTCCGCCAGAGCTGTTAGATGATGCCTCACTCCCTAAGAACATCACTCCACCTGAGCTGACATCAACCGTCATCACATCTACTGTAAATGTTTTTTTTAAAAAGTCTCTTGTCACTTAACAGGAGACCCTTTGAGGCATCAACCTTTCAAAAAATAAAAATAAATAAAATGCCACATTCAAAAAGCTGAAGACAATCATCTTTGATGTCATCATATGCCCCCCCCCCACAACAAAAAGCTACTCTTGTTTGCCCTTCAAGGCCCATGCAGCAGGAATGAGTCTGCAGATTCTGATCCGGTGCCTGCAACACAATGTGCATACTAATGTTATTTAATCCAGCCATTTAACCAGCACCTTGCAAAGGCTTATCCAAGGAGACATATAGGCCCATACCTACATGTCAAAAGTTGTCTTATTGAACATGCAGCACTTCATCAGTGATGTTCACATTTAAGATTAATGGGTGAATTAATGGGCGTCCAGGGAGTTGATATCTCTACTGGGAGGTGTTTCAAGCATAAGCCTCTTTTCCCACAGGGAGGTAGACTGAATCTCTCACGCCTCAAGCCATACTGTATTAGCCTCCATATAATAGTAGGAAGACACAGATAGAGCATATATCACTGCATACAGAGGTGTTCTCCCACCATACTCCACACTTTCTTGCCCTGCTTGGATCAACTGTCCTCTAAATGGAGATCGTAATTCAGCTCAGGGTTGACAAAGTACCAAACTTGTCAAGGGCAAGGGTAGAGTTGCCTTATTGTGTTTCTCAAAAGGTGTTGTCGATGCCTGGGCTTTTTGTCGAAATCACTCTTTAAATCATCATGTTTTTGTTGTTTTGGACTCAATTTCTGGGATTTGATTTGTTTTTATGTATGTAACACTAAAGCTCTCTCCCTCTTGACTGACTATTCAAACGTTTATAGTGGCTCTACAGACACAAGCTACCAAACAACAATGACCAATCACTTGAATTCACATTCAATACACGATAACAATGCTAGATAAACTCCAGTAAATGGTAACTGAACAGTGATAAACAGGCTCGCACTGCCAGATTGATATGCTCGCCAGCACTTTGTTTCCACACTCATGCTAAAATTGGTCATAAAACAGCATTTGGCACAACAGATGCTGTGAAGATAAAAGCAAAGTAATGTACAGGGTATGTGGCTCACTTTTGTGTCTCACATGAGTGAGCATTGTGTTGTCAAAAATTTGCTGTGACTTGGTTAATAGAAATTTCATCGGCACTGTTACGATTCATTGCTATTCATGGGCAGAAGATGTTATAAGGTCATCTCAATAAAAAGGGCTTGAGTCTCTGATGTGGCTACTTCAACAATGGATTCGAGAGAGCCACGGTCTGCCTTAGCCTCACTCTTTGATTAGAAATCACATGTGCCTGCATTAATAAGACAACCTAATCTAGGTATGGTCATTCCAGGCTGAACAATGGACACGTTCTTTTAATTAGAAAAGGAAGAGACCCTGTCTAATGAAAATAAATAGTAATATACTGAAGGGCTGCACAGGAGCTCAGTGGTTAGCACTGCTGCCTCTCAGTTGGCCAGATGGAGCATTTCTGTGTAGAGTTTGCATGTTCTCCCTGTGTCAGTGTTTTCCTCACACAGTCCAAAGACATGCAGGTTAGGTAAACTGGAAACCCTGTTGGCTGTAGGTGTGACGGCGAGAATGACAGTGGTCGTCTGTCTACACTGAATGTGTTAGGCCTGTGATAGACTGGCGACCCGTCTACACTCACAGTACAAGGTTGAGTGGAATTTAGAGTACAGAAACTTATAGCTGGGAAAGAGGTAAAGCCAGGTCATGAGTCCAAGTCCCCCCAACGCACAGCCCCAACGCCACTCAGAAAAGTTTGATCAGACACCGAGAATAAAGTCTCTAAATGTTTAAAGTAATAGCTTGACATTTGGGGAAATATACTTATTTGCTGTCTTGCCGAGAGTTAGATAAAAAGATCAATATCACTCCTATCGTCAGCAGCCAGTTAGCTTAACTTAGCACAAAGGCTGGAAAAAGGATGAAAGAGCTAGCCTGGCTCTGTCCAAAGATAACAAAATTCGCCTACCAGCACCTCTAAAGCTCACTAATTAACACGTTATAGCTAATTTGTTTAAGTCCATTCAAAAACCCAAGTATTAAAATGACAAGTTGTGGTTTCATCACAGTGAGGTTGCCAGGCAACCAGCAGAGCTAGCCCCAGCTAACCACATGCTGACAGTAGTTTCATATTTGCCTACAGAGAGTGATGAGTGTGGTACCAATCTTCTCATCTAACTGTCAGATGGAAAGCAAATAAGCGTATCGCCCAAAATGTCAAACTATTGGTTTAAATTATTTGGACTTGCCATATTTTATTTGTTCAGTTAATTGTTCAATTATTATAGTCTAAATGCTGTCTTAACACCGTTTCCATGCTGCGAGGTCTATAATTGTTAGGGGAAATACTGAATATCTAATGTAGTTATTAATTCATTGCCCTAAAAGAAGTCAAGTTTAAATATACTGAGCTTTAAAAACCCAGGAGTCAGCCTATAAAATAACCATCATGTACAATGTAATGTAAACTCTCACCAGACGGCTGAAATGCTAACATTTCCAGAAAATACAGGGAACATGACCACAGTGTTGCCCAAATAAAGAAGACCCTGCACACTTTAGGAATTTTTAGGAATTTCCTCCTGTGGATAGCACCTGGGATGCCATTAGAACTATTAAAATTAGAAAACAAAAGTGGAAAAAATGGAAATATAGTGACATAGTGTACTTTTAAAGGCCCTGAAAACTATTTTCTCAATCAGCTTCTTACTATGAGTGATGGGAGTCCTACACAAACACACTATTTTCTGCCACAGTTGGAACAATATTAGTTATTTAACATCAGAGTTTTGTGTATTTCTTTGTTTCTCTATGCTCTTCTCACTGTTTGAGGTGGGCGGGAACAATATGACATCACACGCTTCAGTGCACCAATCAGCATTTAGCAACATTTGAATTAGAACGTGATGACAGTTGGTGGATTGTTTGCTTAGTGTCAATCAAATCTGATTAAACCACACACTAAACCACCAGCTTCCTGGTGAAGCAGAATGACTTGAGGTTTTAAGTATTAAAATGTTGACTTTGATACTTGCTTAATTAGTCATGAATATTTACTCAGAAATAGAGAAATACTCAGATTTCAAAGTTTTCAGGGGCTTTTCAGGACAATGTGCATGCATGTTTGTGTGCATGCCTGCATGTAGGTATGAAGCTTGATTTACTGCTTCAAATGGTGTAGGGAAATTTGACATTTAAACATTGAAGAGAGGAAGCAGACATGGAGACTTAGCCTTCATACATTATTAACTGCACGGCAGCTGAGTGGAGAGCCCCTGATAGAGAGAAACTGCAGAAGGTCTCTAGATATCAATCCTCTGAGACGCTTTCATGCCTTTTCTCATTGAGTTGAGTTGGAGTGGATGGGAGTCTGATGTTTATGTAGAGTATGATCCATTAACGAAGTCCATCAAAAGTCCATTGATTTGACAAGAATGCATCTGCAAACAGTGCAGTATAATGCCTGTTTTTGGCCTGTATGGGTCCTTCCATTGAGAGAAAAATGCAAATATCCAAAAGTGCATGTGATCAAATCCTAAAAACATAGTTTACATCAAAACTTATTTAGCTTAACTGACTTTACTAATTTGTTTCAAATTTATTCACGTCCCATTTCCCCCATCTCTGTCATATTTATGTCAACATTTGGGAGATCCCAGGCCCAGATGTACCAGAATCAAAAGCACTCCCACACCTCAGAATGGTACCCAGAACAGAGATGTATAACAAATTACAGAATAATTGGATGAGATTCTTTGTTGAAGGTTGCCAAGCATTACCATGATAATAGAAATGTAATTAGTAACAACACCTAGAAAGTGGAGGCTGTCACCAGGGTTAGCGACATTCTAATTTCCTTTTTTTCAAAACACCAGCGATTAGCCAATTTGTGGTGTTGTAAGGCTCACTGCCGCTTTGAATGAGTCTTTATAGTTTTGTCGAATGAAATAATGTGAACCGCCTATCTGGGTATTTTTGTACGTGCTGGAATTATGGGTTTATTGAAGCTGTATAATTGCATTTTATTGTTTCTTTCTTTCACCTCTCCCTTCCTCTTGTGGCTCATACCCCATCCGCCCTCAGAGGAAAGTCCTTTTTATTTCTATTTTACTTCTGTACAGTAAATTTGATCTTCTTTCATTATGCAAATCAATTTAATTTCAGCTAAAACCTGGAGAGAGCAAGTGAGGGAGACTTAGCGAGAGAGGAAGATGAATTAGAAAAAGATGAAAAGGAAATACAACAAAATGCATTCGGAATGAAGCATTAGATTCTCCCTGGATCTAATTTCAATAGATTAAACCTTCCATTTTTCCGCCCGTTCAGCCTTTTTATCCATGAAGCATTCCAAGTTGATTTAGGTTGACACCTGTTTTGCCCTAAAACAATTGTACTCCTTGCCCAATGTCGGAGGGTGAGAGACAGATGGAGCTTTAGGATAAACTGTCTCAGTGATTACCCTCTCTGTCTTGTACAGTAAGTCAACATTATAAATCTCAGCAGAGACAGTGGAGCAGTATCAGCCAACTCTAAAAGCCAATTACTTTCTCAATGACCTGGCTCATGTAATATTTACAGCAATATAGTGGCTTCTACTCACTTCAAGTCTATGAAATTGTGATGTGGAAATAATAAAATGATTATTTTACATTTTCAATACTGCGCGGTATCAAATGAGGCTGCTGCGTGACAAGAAATGTTTATACAGCTGCACAAAAATGAAACATTTTATTTTAAATATGATTTTTCTTCAAGTTTATTTTCCCATTGCGCACACTGAGGATTTTCTAAAGATTTTGCTTTTTTTTTTTAATTTGCTTTGATGTTCATTTAATGCAGACCACACATGCTCTCGCAGTCTGGCATGTTTACCACTGGAATTTCCTCTAAATTGCTGCTCTTTTCCTCCCACACCCTTGACAAATTTAATTACTATTACCAAAGAGTTCACAATCAAGCAGTTTGCTAAGTGATGTGAAGGCAACAGGCCCAGACCCCATGGTGAGAAGGTTGCAGCTCCTCTCCACATGGAACCATCCGATCAGCGTGCGCATGCTTTGATACGTGTGTGTCTGTGTATATTTGTTTATGTATCTGTGCAGGGCCCGTGAGATGCTGGGGTGTGTACAAACCGTCTCATTCGGCCAGTCCAAGCCCACCACAAGCAAGTGCCTGCCCTGACACACACGCACATACTCAAAACGCACATGCACACAGACAATGAATGCCATTGGCAAGGTTATTACTCCGTCTCATGTGTCTCCACGATCCCTCTCTCTTCTCTACTTTTTGATCTATTCTCTTTTTGTATGAAAAATAATGAGGGCGTCATTGCAGTTACATCAAAGAGGTCAAACGTCATCTTCATGAGTGTGGCAGGATTCGTATTTTAGTGCATAGCTGAATAAAAACACAGCGTACACAAAGTGTGCACTTATATCTGACATTTGGCCAACATTCATTCACTTGTCTTGTCTAAATCTAAGGCATCTCCATCAAACAAAACATAACCACACACTCCAGCCTCCAAAAATTACTATTGAATTGAATGAAGCCACAGCAACAAAAATTGAATTTTGCTGGAATAAGATTCACAAATGTATATGCACAGCAATTGTACAAGATTGCATGATGTTAGGTTGTCTGAGGTCTGCCCCCTGTATCTTTTGATTTATTTTTCTTTTCCAGACTCACCTAATGCTGATTAAAAATGCTATTTTGACCTATGAAATGCCAAGTGGTTTGTCCCCGGGACATATTGTACATGAAGTGCGTTTATGGTATTTGTGGCCTCAGTTTCAGCCAAGAACAAATGCTGCCAACTCCTGTTTCTTGGCTTTCACTTGACAAGCTTTTCTGCTCTGGGATTTCAACTCATATTTTCAGGAGTAGAATGCTGTGCTCCCTGATAGAGGTAAGGGGCTCTATGGATCAAATGTGTTTTGTAAATCTTGTTTCAATGCTATTGTGACCTTGTTTGACTTACAGTATATACAGCCTGACAAAGCTTCAGGGTCAGCTGCAGTCTTAGATAAAAAAGAGGAGAAAACATTAGCTGTCCATACAGGGAGCTGGAAAAGAATGTGTACAAACTCATTCCACATGAGATTTTAAAATTATCTGTAAAAAGAAAACTTCTAAACACATTTTACAGTCTATTGTGATACAGTATTAGCTGTGTCTGTATTTAATTACTCATTTGTCTCTATCAGGAGACTGTAAAAAGATTAAAAACACCTGCTACCTGCTCAGTGGTAGTGCTGCTAACAAGCGTTAATGCTGCTCAAGAGGAATAGAAGCTTTGGGCCTACCTTACTTGTACAGACATGTTCAGTGGTTAATTGTTATGTATTTTTATAAAATATATCAAAGACCCACTTTATTATTAGTAGAATGGTGACGGTGTGATAATTAATAATTGCATTACATTTCTCCGTTTATAAGTGGATTACAAAATGGTTTCAGAATGCAAATACATGTTGGAATTTTCAAGCTAAATGATCCATCAAACTAGATAATCAGATAATCGCAGAAAGCAGAATAAATGAAGTTGATTTGATGTCCACTGATAGAAAATACAGTGTCAGTGTAATTTCAATCTATCCAATTTCATCAAAGAATTAAGATGTGTTTGTCAACCAGAAGACATAGTGTTTGTTGACGGATGACGATATTCTATTTCACATTGACTGACAGTCCGGTGCCCTATCAACCAATCACTGTGGACATTTTGAGTAAACGCGTTCATAAAACATGATGTGGGGGGGGGGTCAACCCCACCACTTCTCTTAGTGTAGATGTCCATCTCCATTTCACATGTGTGTGGACAGTTCTCAAGAGGAAACTCTTAGATACTAACCTTTAGCGCTTGTAAACACAGGTTGTAAACATATATAAAGAAATATATCTATAATTTTGTCATCCTGATTCCTGTCCTGAGGTTTCTTCAATTTTCGGAAGTTTCAACAGGATTGTAGGAGACTACTCGACAATGGAAAGACAAGTGTGCCACAGACGTTTCTGAACAAATCACTGAATTTACGAGTTAAACAAAAGTTAAAAATCTTTCAAATAGCGTATATTTTTAAGAAGACATTTTGTGTCGGAATCACCCGTTCATCTTTGCTTTGGATTAACAGACAGGCTTATTAACAGGTGTTGATACACATCATTTTCATTTTCTACTTCTCTTAATTAAGAGATCTTTTCATAAACTGCAGATCCAGATTTAGAGCGGGCTTTTTATTTTACATTAATCATGAAAAAAATGGCTCAACATGTCAAAGTAAACAAAGTTGCCCATCCATGATGGCTCAGTGAAGAATGATGTTATTGTCTCTGTTTTATATCGCCAGTCCTCCATAACATCTGCATAATGCTTCAGTGTGATGCTGATGTCAACAAAACGATACAGACTCTGGTGAAAACGAGGACAGTTTCAACAGCCTGCTTTTCCTCATACAGCTGGCTGTGGCTGACCCAACAGGTAGACCCAAGGGCGTAATTTTCATTTCAACTTTGGTGGGGACATCTGCTTGGAAATGCTCGTTACAACGACTTTACAAGAGCAGTGAGCTATAATGGTATACTATTAATGTGCATAATACACACTAATACATTGCCACTTAACATCATATACTGACATGAGCAGTGAATTGAGAAAGGGGGATGATGGCCGTAATTCTGTTTTACTCATTTTTGGAGGGGGGAAAAAAAGTCAAATCTATTTTGGCAATGATAACTGATTTTAAATATGTGTCCCAATGAATGTCCCAAAGATGCAGACAGGATTTTGTTGTGATGCAAAACCGGCTTTTTGACTTGATGAACTACATTACGGGGGCTTTTTGAGCTATATCAGCTCCCACACAGAAGTCCAAATGAGACCATTTGCTTGATTACAATCATCAGTTTATCAGAATTTATATCAAAGTTCATCAACAGTCTGAACGAACATGATGTGTGAACTGCGGAGACTATTTCTCTCTGTCAAAATTACAAAAAATAAAATTACACCGATGGCTAGAGCTTCAGGAGGCTGCTTAAAAAAAATCTTGCCACCAGTATGACTTTTTTGTCAAGACAAGAACTCCTTTACTGTTCCAGCTTCTCCAGGACAGCAGCCTGCACTCAACACTGAAGCCTAGATATGGTTGAAGAGCCTTGAGAGACGCTGCCTGCTGCTCATATGACTGTCTTGTGCACAGAGATGACAGAGTACTGGCAGCACCATGAAAATGGTATTTCAGTGAAACGGTAAATGCCCTATCGAATGTTGGCTGTCTGAAAATGGCAACGGTGTTTCCCCCACAGCCCTCGAACAAGATGATGCTTCGCCCTCGTCCTGGCCTCGACAGCAGCAGTGATAGGTCCCATAGAGCTCGCTTCACTCAGCACTTGAGCTCTGGCCAGTGGAATGGAGGATCTCAGACACATCTAACTAACCACTCATTATTTTCTGTAGTGCAAAGAAAGAGTGAGAGTATGGCAGGAATTTTGTTCTTTTATCTTAAAGGAAAGTCATGCCTCACCATGCATCAAGGTCTGACTGGTGTCTGGATTATATGCCTGTAGAGGAATTACTGACTGAGTTGGGGTAATGGCTCATTCACACATGCAGATTCAAAGGTAGCAGGCTGTCTTTGACTTCTCATTTAAGTCTGCAGCTTTCTGCTATCTTTAACATAGAGCATGTAATTCACATAGTCAGCTTCGATTGGGCATTTTCTAGTTTTCCTGTTGTTACTATATGGGCACACGATAAAGTAGTTAATCTCCGAAGTGATCTGAATTCACTGTTTTCTGGGAGTTTATGTGCCGGACTATTTCTTGGCCAGGAGCAGTAACTTCATGGAGTCTCTGCTGGTTGCCCAGCAATTGACCTCAGCCAAGACATAGTCAGATACATAAACACAAACTATCGCTTTATAAAATTTAAAGTTCAATCTATGTTCATTGAAGCTGTGTGAAAACATGTGAGTCATTAGGTATTTTAAGTATTTTAAGAGTCATAAGTAATTTAATTGATTTTAATTCATAATAATATAAATTCAAACCACTTTTGTAACCTTCTCTGTCTTTGTGCTGGATCAAAATCACCCTTTCTCATGGAACTTCAACTCTTCAATCCCGCGTAAATTCAACAGGGCATTTTAATTATACACACAACCAGCATGTACTGTATCCGCTGGTTGTGTGTATAATGAAAATGCCCTTTGCCGAGTAAGCTGGTAGTGCGGGAAAGCAGATATGCCACGCAATTAATTATCAGTGTTTGTACATCATTAATTTTTATTAAAGCCAGCTGCAAGTGTGAGTGAGATGATTCTCTCCACGCACTGATAAAACTGATAAACAGATCATTAGGCCATTTCCCATGCCCAGGGAGAAAAAACTAGATGCCTGCAAAAAGGTAAAAATTAAATATTCAACTCTAATCAATGTTCTGTAATTTAAATACGTCCTCTGAATAATTCTAAATTGAGACATGTTGTCTGGCATCAGACCCTGACTCAGACAGAGTGGACCTCTTAGATTTAGCACAGGCAATCAATAATATGCTTGTCAAAGCGGAGGGGTTGGTTAAATTATGGACAAGTACCAATCATTACCATAAACTGCGTGGTTCATTAGTCAGTATCATCCATATCATTTCATTAACTTAAAATGTCCCCATTAGTACATGTATCTTGTGTGGTGAGGCACGTACATCTTGCTGGAGAAATGTATGACCACAATCAACTGTCTCTCTGTATGAATATTATATAGTCTGCTAACTATGGCCTGTGATTTTCAGTCTAAAATGCTTTGAGCTCTGTAAATAGTACTTCTAATTATGGTCTGTGTAGGTGACTGACCACTTAAACACTAACAATACATCACTAGTTTACTACTGTTCTCATAAACTGTGGGAGAAGCTGTTGCTTTATAATGTAAATGGATTTCTTTATGATGTGCTGATGGATCATCTGCTGCAGAGCAGGAATTCATTGCAGTATGACATCCAAGGTATAGCCAAGATTAAATCCTTTTGAATAATTGCATTACAACTGCTGGTATATGAGATACTGCCAAATCCACCCTTTACTACAACAGCACCCCGGAAATTTACCTCCAGCATTCAGTATCACCATTGTTGTATTTGTATTCACAGGGGCCTGTAATTGCCATGATAAGTGCAAATAAGTGCAATTAACAAAGCATGGTAATTGCCTCTCGTCTCTGTTCACCCTCTCCCTCTCTCTCTGTTTTTCTTTCTCTCTTTCTCCCCCTTCCCTAATGATCCTCTCATTTTGGTAGACAGATCTGCTACAGATTAGAATCTGGGACCAGGATGACAGCAGAAATAAATAATGGTCATTAGAGCGTGTTCAACCAACAGAGCACCGGGAAGTAACTTGCTCATTTCCTGCGTACGTGAAGCCTCCATGGCTCCCTGGCTCCTTTGCTTTTTTTTTCCAATGAGATTTATAGATGAGTAAAAATAGGGTGGTGAATCTGATTTATCACAACAAAGCTCTTTGGCTGGATCTCTGTGCCATCGTGCCCATGGTCCTCTCAGGAGAGCTTCACCTGGCATCCAGCCACCAGCCACTCCATCTCTCCCTCCCTCCCTCTCTGTGTTTTTATGGTTCTGTGGCGCAGAGCTAATTTCAGTCAATTTCTGAAAAGCACTCTGTTATACTGTGAAATGGGTCTCCAAAGAGGTCATAAGGGAGGAAGTTTCTGGTTGATGGGATGTTATTCTATGTTACAGCATTTTTGAGTTTTACTGTGTTTGGCAACAAATATTCTAACCTTCCAATTTTTATAATGTCAACAAACAAGATTTCACATTATGCTGCTTCCCACAAGCATCGGTAAAGAAATTAATAAAGCATGAGCTTGGATTTATTATTATTCTTATTTTGGAATTATCAGTAAGATGCTGTTGACTAATCCTATTTTAAATACATTATAATATCTTAGCTGAACAGCTGAAATCTAGACACCGTCTTCTGTATAACTGGATGACTGGGGTCAAGTATCGAAAAGAAGTAAGATACAGTTTTACAGCCTATAATCATACATATTTTTAGACACAATATTAGAAACAAACTTTCAATATAATGCAGTCCAATATTTCAACTAATCATGACCTATAAAACTGACAGACCTACACTAATATGAGGCATGTCAAACATGTGAAATTAACCATGAATGATGCTGGTGATGTGCAAAATACACAAAAACATCAGACAAAAAAATGGAATTACATATAGGGAACACAGCTCATCTCAAACACTATGACATAAATTATGATTTTACTTGAGTCAGTCAGGACACGTGAAAAGAGTCTGAAACACAGGACTGCTATGTCAGACCCTATGAAGAGCATTTTTAACACTACCCTCAAACAACTTGTGGATATCTTTTGTAGCTGATTACTCATGTAAACAGAATACTAAAAGTGCACCTTACGCCAGACAGTGTGTCGAAAATAAGACCATATGTTCTAAGAGCCGCGTGGCTTAAGGCCCCAACATGCCTCTCACAGCTGCTGGCATGAGATGCAGCACGGCATCTCGCACATTGGCAGTGGCGTAATTACACCATGTGTGCAGGCCTGGTGAGTGTCTCTCAAAATTTGAAACATCGCTGTTTGTGGATGTGCCAACTGCACACACAGCTGATTGTTGGTGACTGATTGTCAGCATGAGCTACACTCAGTCCCTGCTCCTACAAACCGCAGCAGCCAAAGGAAGCAACGCTAGAAACCCAGTGGGAATGCCAAGGTTTGCACAGTGTTTATCATCTCTAAATGTTTTGGTTGGTGAGTATTTTTTTCTATTTTTACATAAACATTTCCATGTCAAACTACTTTACAGAATGTAAATTTGGAGATGTCAAATTAAATACTCGATAAATACACTCAGACATCAACTCAAGTCTGATTACTTTCTGTAGTATGTGTGTAGAGCTGTGGATGGTGCATGCACATCTGCAGAGAAGATACACAGGCACATTGAGCGTGTTTCCGCCCTTATTATCACTTTCTCCCAGGTATCGCTCCCCTAAACAGGGGAGGCTCCACATGTTGGAAGTGATTTTCTCAAAGGCTTTTTACTTATTACACCATCTGCCATTGCAAGAAATTGTGAACACTTTGAGAGGAACAGGAAGAACGAGAGGCTTTTATGCTGGAAAAAAAAAATCCAGTGGACTTCACCACAAAATCCAGCCCAGCAAACACTGCCAACATCCTAATTGATGGTTTCGTTGTTCATGGTAATTACGGAATACTATTGTTTCAAAATTAATGTGACAATGATTTGAGTGTTAAAAAACATACAGCACCATTAAAATTTATTTTCCAATCTTTTCGGAACTAATATAGACTATAGCAATAGTCTTCCACACTCTGACTTTTCCTGTTTGGTTCTAAACACTATTTGTTGTGTGAGTAATTGTTTGGCTAATTTGGGACTTGAAAAGGACAAGCTGTATGTCACTACACAACAAGCTCTGTGCACAGCACTCTAGTCACATACTGACCCAGGAGAGCGTAGCAAGGATGAATGACTGTGATAATACAACTGGTCTCCCGGCAACAAGAAGGCAGTTCCTTTTGACTAGATAGAAGCTGGGGGATGAAAACATATTAAGTAAATTAATTGAAAAGACCCCCAAAAAACAGGTGATTGAGAGATATGTATGCAGGCCCTCCTGTGGGGAGATGCACCGAGAAAACAAGGGAGAGAAAAACTAATTTTCTCTCAATTATGTATCAGGCTATTGTTCCATGGACAGTTTCATATAACATTGGAAGCTTGGGACTCACTTGTACGTGGAATCTCTTCAAATTATTTTGTTTTCTGACTATATTATTCTGCTTATCCATTACAGTTATACTGCAAAAACACTATTTGAATTGACGACAATATAATGTTGCATAAAAGTGATTCATTTTGTTATGTGATCCGAAATAAGCCATTCCTCTCAACTGGATTCTATTGATTTTGGGGGAGCAAAGCACCTAAGTAATATATTAACAAATCAAATTATGATTCCATTAACAAATCAAATTATGATACCTGGTTTAAGTACTCCAATTAATTATATATATAGTACAGGTTACAGTAAACAAGTAATCAGCAATCTGTAATGAATCATATGTTTAGTGTAGCCTCCCTGCCATGGATATAGGTATAACAATACCTTGTTAAATGCACCATACAACACAGTGGTCCATTATCTTTATACTGTTTCCATTATTTCCAGCAACGTTAAGCTATAAAAGGCCGCCACTACTTATTTGACCTTAAAACAAGAATAATTGCATTAGATGCATTATTGTGTTAGGCTGTGTCTCTCTGCAAACCCATGGTATATGCATGCCTCAATTCCCTATTTACTTGAAATTGGCTTATCAATAATTAAGAGAATGATTTTTGGCATGCTGAGTATTGGCTGTGGGCAAATGTCCAGTGGGCCTGGCCAGTGAGTTGGGTTGTACCTATCAAAGCATGGTTAACTGCCATAGAATAAGGAAGCAGTAGCAACAACAGCAAAGGTGAAATGAGAAATAGTCACAGAAAGAGGTTATCAAGTTAGCGGCAGTTTGAAGGTAGACTGGCAGAATGTGACTAATTCAGGGGTGAAGACTGACAGCACACTCCTTGCCTCAAGGTAAATAAAAACATGTATTGTACCATTCTTAATAGAAGCTCTTGAGTGTTTCATGACGAGTATTTCCTCCCATTAAGATATTGACTTTCTCTTGAACTTTGAACAGTTGTGGCTGCATTCACTTCCCTTTGAAAATGTCAAACCTCATCAGCTGTTATTTGTTTGGAGCTTTTGCCTTACTATTACTGCCGCTATGTTGATGGATTGATGGAATTTGGTTGGGAGTTGTGAAGCCATGAGTGCTGTGTGTTGCAGTGGATTCTAGTGTTGCAAGAGTGTCACTTTTTTTCTCTTTTGAAAGAAAAGTGTACTTTTAAAATACGTATACTTTTACAGACATATTGTGCAGTGTTTTTTAGCACAGATAAATAATCTGCCCTATCTATAGTGCTTGACACAGACGTAATGATTCCAATTGTCTCTTCAATATTCACTTAATCACCATAACATCTTGTCATGCCTTCTCCAGCATCGTCTTTGTTTATAAGTTGCTGGCACAATCCTGTAACACTCTCCATACTTTCTCATTTTCTCCCTTGAACAGCCATCTGACATGAATCTCATTAAAGCAAAGGCAGCACAAGACAGAAAGGCCGAAATACCAGCGGTGAGCTCTATTATTATAATTTTTCAATCACTGTGAAGATTGATATGTTGGTGGAGAAAGCTGTTTCTCTCTCTCCCCTCCAGGTCTGACTGACTCCTTGGGCCCATGAAGAGGCTGGGTGGCCCCTCATTAAGCACATTCTGGATTATAGCTCCTGGCCAGGGCTATTTCCAACAACATGCTAGTGCATTGTAATGAGCCTCTCTGTGTGCTGCGCAAACACACTCAATCTCCCACTTTAATCACCGAAGAGGAGATAGGCTACTCCTCGAGCCCTCAACAGGAGCAGTGAAAGGAAAGGGGGATTTGCAAGTTCCTCCATCCCCTGATGAAATATAATCTCCTCGGGAGATGAGTGTTCTGTCTCAGAGCTCTGATTGACATGTCTAGCATTACGATGGAGTGAGTTAGGAGCAAAAGCTGGGAGAAATACCACAGCCAGGAAAGATGAGGCCGAAATGGTTCGCAGGGTGAACAGTGATCCTTCAGCTGTCTGGTCATTCTGTTGGCCGTGTAGCTGCAGATCATCTGTATGTCAAACAGCTTAGGGAGAGATTCAGGACACCATGTACAGTTCGTATGGTGTGCCATATTCTGCACATACCGTTTGATTATATTCATGGCATTACATTCATGGCATAGTGTAAAAATTCTGTCTTCAAAAAACTACACTAATGATGATTAGTATTAATAAACTTTACTTGTAAAGCACAAAAGAGTTAAAAAGTGCTTCAGAGAGAGAAATACAAACAACGTACAGCAATGAAAAAAGTCTGTAATGACAGTAAATCCTCATAATTCATAAGGTCGTATCACAAATAGTGTAAACATGTTGAAGTGAATCCAACTCCACAATCAAACTTGTGGATTTTTAAATCCACAAGTGTAGTCTAATTAAAAAAACACAGCCTGCAGGCACAGTGTCTGCAGTGCTTTCTGGTACCTGAACAAATTGCTAAACAACAGCACACCACCATTCAGTACTAACCAAGATGAGGCAAATTTTCAGGTCAGGTGACAACACTAAGCACCATAAACATAGTTCATCCAAGTTAGTAGCTATGGTAGAGGAGAAAATTAGTGGTATATTCACGGTTTCATGCAGACACTTTTGTTATTTGTTCCTGCCGTTTAGACAACATTATGGATCCAGCTAGTCCAAAGTTCAAATACACCTTGACATTGCAGTACCTGCTTCTGCTGCTTCTACTTTAGACAAAGCATTCATGTCGCACTGCCATTTATTGTTATATACCTCCACTCCATCAGAAACCCCCATAAACAAGAATAATAAAGGCAGGTGTGATCACCCGTGGCCTGTGTTTCATTTACCCCCCCACCCCCACTATAGCAGCTGATAAAGACACTCCATAGATCAAAAGACATTTATTTATATGTATATAAAAAAAAAAAACTAAACCCATACATTCAGTAAAGCAGTCATACATGGATCTCCTGAATGAAAGAGGTATCACTTGTTTTTAAGAGTGCTGAATGGCAGCAATTCAGTTCTTACATTTTAAAAGGGATGAGGAAAAATCAAATTTCTGTCTAGGGCCCTGAAATGGCTTTGGGTGTCCCTCATGGGTAGTTTCCACAAATTAAATGATCTTTCTTCTATACATTATTGACAATACTATTCAGAAAGGCTACAATAGCTGATTTACTGTAGGAAAAACATATATTAGTTAAGCAGTTTTCAGGAGACACCAGGGCAGGCTTTGCCATGAGATACAATGCAAATAGATAGCTCTTATTTTTATGCTATTCTGGATGTCAAAAACACTGACATCAGAGAGGATCTATGGAGAGTTCCCCGCCTCTGAGATTTCACTGTAACAGAAATACTGCTTCGAAACTCATCTATAAAAGCATATCTTTCTCTTTGGACTCCTAATGTTTAGAATTCTGTCAGTGACTTAATCAGAAACAATGCCATTCTGCTTGACTTGCTTTGATTTTAAAAGGGCCTGTTTGGGCAGACAAGAAGCAGAAAACAGTTGACTTTTGAAATGAGCCATTGTGAAAACACCTGCTAAAGGCATTTATTGTGATCGAGGACCTGTTGCTGTCTCTGAGAGGCTGAAGAGGGAAAGACAACAGCAATGACGGATGTCTGAGTCCACTGTACTATGCACAGCAATAAGCAAAAAGAGCTTCTTGCTTTCTCTGCTCTGTAGTGTAAGCCCATTCGACAGTTTATCCATGTGGCAGGGCCATACAGCAACGCCTGGTGTGGTCATTTTTCATCACGCTGATACATCTGTGGTGATGCGCGATGATGTCCCCATAACTCTGGCCTTACTGGCACAATGTTTGGTGGAATAATTCATGGTACCATAAATATGTGGCTGGTGGATATAGAGGAGGAAGAATTATGGTGGTTTTATTAAAACAGTAAATCCAACCACTCGCCCATGGTTGAAAAAATAGGGAGGAAAAAAAGAGAGGAGGAGAAAAAGAACATGCTCATGTCCATTGCCAGTTTGCTCTTCAGTTGACGGCAGCATTTGAGTTCATTTACAGCTTGTTATGATACGGCTGAGGGGTGTGAGTTTTGTGTGTTGAGAGGAGGCCAATATAATCTGTCTTTCAAACAGGGAATGACATAGGGAGGGGAGTGGAGGAGAGCAAGCAGACGCAGGTATGCAGCCTGCCTAACTGGTGGCTGTATTACATTCCACACAGGCAGCGCTGGTGATGGATTGACGCCAGCTGGAGAGAGGCAGTCCTGAATCAATTAAGGTGAGTTCATGAAATTGAACAGAGTTAAAACCTGGGGGGTTGTCTTTTTTTTTTTTTTAACGGGTAATTTGATCAAACCTGTGTTCACCTTCAAACCCCAAGACCTAATGGGTGATAATGGATTGCAATTGCATTACTTTGTGGTGACACAAAACTATGCATTCCAAAGGTTATTATTCCAACTCATTATGAATTTTTAGTCCATTACTGAAAGTCACTGGACCCTGAACAGACCCTGCTATATTTACTTAATATGATAATATGAGAGTGTAAAATATAGTAAGAAAGTACAGCGATGTAGTCGTCAGCTGTTTCTCTCACTACTCTGTTTCACTCACTTCCGTTCCCTTTGCCCTCTGATCAGAAGATAACATTTTGATTGACATTTACAAAGGTCATTGGTTAATTATCAGTAACTCTTCACCTTTAATTACGCATCAGTGGTATTATGTACATGCTTATTTGCTCAAGACCCCAATCGGTTCGACAACATTTCTTATGCAAATTGGGCAACAATTATCTTCCCCATCAATGATGGAGGAGGGAGGGCTTGTTTGTTCCTAACGACATTGTTTGCGATATTGAGCATGTCATTAAGTCCATCCCTGCAAGGATGCCGTCAGGGTGAACACCCTTTCATCACCTCTGTACCCTCCTGCCCTATACAGAGCGCTTGACAGAACAAAGCCGCTGCAAACTCGACCTTAGCCACTTCAACAAACAAGGCACATATTCAGCCATGTATTGTAAAAACACATGTGCACACACACCCATGTGGATACTGCTATCAAGCAGGCTACATACTGTGTCAATTAATTCTCATTCGAAAGACATAGCACGCTGGACATGGTAATATACGGATAATGTGGCTATAGAACAGGAAAAGGTATGAGAGGCAGTTTCTATATGAAACTGATTACCTACCAAATGCGAGGAACAAAATGAATAGCATTGAGAAAAGGTTGCAGTTTTCTCCAGACACATTTGCAAAGAGTGCTTGAAATACATTTATTCCATCATAGCATAATGAAAGAAAAATCGTAACGACTAATTAGTTCTATAAAAATACTTACTGCTTGCTTTGTAATTTCAGGTGATATAGTTTGATATGATGTGACTCATTACTGAGTTGCTGTTTGGCTGTAAGTACAGAAGAAGCTCATGTTAATTTGAAAGGTACTATGAAAGCTTCAAAAAGATTTATGAACAATTACATTGTGTGGTTCGACAGAACTGAGGCTGATTCACTATTCCTCATTGATATGCCTTTTTCATATACGCATACTCATCACAGCCATTTTTTCTTAGGAACATATAAATAACGCTATTTTCTGTTAGAGTGATGGCGATAGTTTCTACTGTCTTGATAATAATAATAATAATAATAATAATAATAAAAAATACATAGTCTGTCTCCCACAGGCTGTATGTGGATGTGGATGGCTAATTATAAATGCCAGTGTAGAAGCCTACAGAGCTTGCCAAGTTTATGAGAGTTCACTGAGCTCTCAGCAGAGCCAAAGCGACTCACATTCTGCTCTGAATATAAAATGTTAATTCATGCTGCAGGGAATCCAGAATTGGGTGAGAGAGCAGTAGTATTGCCATCATCTCTCTGTCTCCCTCTCTCTCTCTTTCTTCATCTGCCTGTCTCCCTCCAACCCCATAACTGACTGCATGCACTCCTATCACGTTAGTTTGTGTTCATTCTCCCTGTCTGATACATTTCCTGTTTACTTGCAGGCTGCCACTGACCCCCTCTTTTTGACCGTTGGCCAGGCTGATGAACCAGAACCCCTCGAGCCCTCCCAGTCGACATCCACGAAAATCCATATAATTTACTGAACATATCCATATACTACACCAGCAAATGGCCCAAGATCTTGGCAGAGGAGAGAGGCCTAGCGATTCAGGCAGTGGTTTTCAAAAGTCATTAACATGCAATGGGAAACATATCCTAATTGAGAATAAAAGAAAAAAAAGGGATGATGACATGGACTTTTGTAAGGCTTGTTATCACCACAGCGTAGTGTGTATCCAGTGCCTTGAGCTTTGCCACGAGCCAATGAGACATTTTCCTCATTAGTGGTGTAAGTAGTACAGTATGTTTCTATTTGCCAAGTCAAATAGTGCAGAGGTATAATATGCTTTGGGCAAAATTTTCATTTATTTTCCACTTCACAAAGCACTAAATTGGTCAACTGTAAATGTAAAACAACACGTTTAATGTGATCATGGCCATATTCCTATACTGTGCACTCAAATTCGTGTTGCAGGAAATTTTGTTTTGGTAAAAAATGTCATCATACCAAGTTGAAGTCATTACTTAATTAGTACATGTGAACTGGGATTATGAAAGAAAACTCTTCCCGCGCCCTCTCATCCCTCCATACACATACGCACTCATACATACTATATGTGACATGTGAGTGTAAAGGATTCAACTCAGTCCCTCTGGAAAATTGCAACCCTCTAAACGTCAGTGAAAGTGAATTTCATGGTTAACTGTCTGCCAATCTCACACCTCTTCCTCCTTCACGCAGCCTTCAAGAGTGATTGATAGGATTCAAGTCATCCATCCTGGGACTTTCTATGTCTTTTTGTGGGTAACATTAATCTTTGTTGCAATTACCGTGTACAGGGCAAGGTCACGTGAATTTAATCAGACATGCATGTAAACTCCAAAACTACCTCATGTCATAGTTTTACCTGCACCTGTTACAGATTATAACAAGAACAATTATTACAAGTTCTGCTGGTAAATGCATGTGTGTTTTCATGAGTACCTCTGTTTTCCTGCATGTGCATACATTTATCTGCAAAATCCACATGTGTGCATTTGTTGCTGAACATAGATAGTCTTTGGTTTCTTTCAGGATGACATCCGTTCTTAGCTTACATCATTATGGCAGGTAGGAAGAGTTGAGTATGAACACTATCCATAATGCCCAACAGAGCTGCACTAACTGTGGAAGTGACAAAGTGTTGAGTCTGCAGTCCTCTGACAATGGTAATCAGCCCTCTGCTACTGTGCAGGGCTAGTAAATTGTGAGCGTGCGTGTGTGTGTGTGTAGCCTGTGTGTGTTTGTTTGTGTGTGGAGGAGAGTGTGTGGTTGAAATGCACACAGGTGCCTTTGTCTAATAGTTCAATATGCATTATTACAGTGGTACAGAACAAGAATAAATGAATGCTTTTGCATGTCCAATCTCAGAGTCATCTAGTTAACTGATGTACCCACAAGACAAACACAAAGAGCATTTCTTTTAAAGGTAATCCACCCCCAAGCATTTAATAAATGATGTACAATCATAGAGGGAGGAGATTATAGCAACTGCAATTTGTTAAGCCATTGATACTTCCTTATTTAAAAAAAGGGAAACTTAAACACTTAAATACACATGATGTTGACTTAGAAAATGCCATTTTCCTGTTTACACGCAACGTCAGACTGCTTTTTAATCGTTCCTACTCAGTATCATTGTGATAGTTGTATTCAGATGCTCATGGCACAATTCTGCCCAGCAACACCATTAGCTTATTGTGTTAGAGCAAGAAAGTGACAGAAAAATGTGTCTTTGACTGTTGGGTGGACCTTAACCTTAACTACGTGGTTATTACTGTAACCATGACGACGAAGCTCCCCTAACCTCAACAAAGCAGTAATTTCAACCCAAACCACAATGTTTCTCTGATTTCAACAAACCTACTTATTTTAACCCAAACCACGATCTTTCCTTAAACCTAACCAAGTTGTTTTTGTGCCTAAACCAATAAATCCTCACTACTGCATTGTCACATCATAAAGAATTTATTTAGTTTTAAACAGTGTTTTGTAACAGTTTTGAAGATGTGTTGCTCTAGAGGGCATGGACAAATGACGTATTTTGTCATTTAATTTGGAAGACTTCCTGCTTTGAGTAACATGATTATTTTTAAGGGTCATGTGCCTGAGGCAGGGCTCACCATCACTGTGGCATTTGGTTTAGGTTATTAACCTTAGTAAGCAGTGGGGATCATAAAACTGTTGGCCTGAAACACTGTCAGGGAAGTAGTTAAGTATCCTAAATATCTTGTATGACCACAGGGTAGGAATGCAAGAAGTGATCATCCCTTTGGCATTCTTCTCATCTGCTCAAGGTCTCTGTATAGCCGATTCTCCCTCCCTGCACTCATCTTCAACAATCTTCTCTATCTCATGTTGCTTTAATCCCCTCTTCCTTTTGCTAAATTCCATCTGCTTTCTTGCTCTCCTCTCTCACTCCCTCCCTCTTTCTCTGTTACTCTCTCTCTAGCTCCCTTTGTCCTCTGTTGTCAACCTTCCCCCGAGACAGTGTTGTCACTTCTCTTTAGTCTGGCTACTCACTGAGGCTGCGCAGCTGTAATAGTTTTAGATTCCAGCTAAACCTTTGGCTAACTGCGTTCAGAGAAGGAGGGGTGAGAACGAGAGGGACAAGGGGAGGTGTGTGTTTGAAGGCCGCAGCAATCCACACAGGCAATTAATGACTTTGAGGACAAACCTCTGTCTTCTGCCTCTGACCCTGGGTTATGCATTTTCTTCCTCGTCACCCCTTTTCAACTTATTTTCCTCCTCTTGTTTTGTATTTTAAGCAGTTCCTACGGGGACATGGATGCTTTTGTGGAGTTTTTCTTTTTTCCTTTATCTTTTTTTTTTCTTGTCTTATCAAAGAAATGCATTAAGGGCACAATGGTATTCCTGCCCTCTCCCTCTCTTCTCCTTTCACACAATATTTCCTGTGACAGTGTGGGCCCCCTTACAATGTTGCTTTTGGACATGGTGACTGATGAAACAGCCAAGTCTGAATCACTGGCTTTGGGCTTCAGGCTGTGGGTGGTGAGCTGTAGAAGGTTACCATGTCAGAGGCATTACAATACAAAAAAGATTCCTCTTAATATGAGTCTCTTCATGACGTTCGTGCCCCTCACATGGCACTGCAAATCCATCAGCAACCATATTTAATGAGCTTTTGATTTAAAATGACTGAATTTCTTGGAGCTGTATTTCTCCACAGAATATTGTTTGGGGGAATCAGGATGATTTGTGCACTGATCTGGTTGCCTGTTGAACTGTGCGCCACTGAATTTTTAAGATTGTTTTGAAGAATTATGTCCTGCAGATTTAGTCACTGAGGCATTAATGTTTGAGCTGCATAGATGGCATAGGAGTAATGTAATTAAATAGATTAAGTCCTCATTTAATATTCCCATGACATACTTTTCCACTCACAAATGGAATTAAAACATATTATGTTACAAAGTGTATCAATATCTAAAAATATTGCTGCTTTATTTGCCCCTGCAGTGAAACTGAAGGCTGCACTTCTCCACAGCTCTCTGATTTCAAGTGGTCAAGCCCAGCTGCCTGAAGAGCAGAGTACTTCTGCTCATCCTGCTGTTAACAACGCACGTTCTCCTGCACTACATAACCTGCTTTCTGGCATTGTTACGGTACTGTACATCAGTGCTTATAAGCTTTAAGGCATCATCTTCTGCAGTCCACAGAATGACAAATACATGTGTGTTTATGTATGTTTTTTGGCTATATGATGATTAGAATCTGATTTGAAAAGGTTTTAAAAGTTTGCTTACCGAGTCAAAATGTTATTCATTTTTGCCAACCAGTAATGCCAGGTTCACACTATTTTGAAGTACAGAGGAATGTCCACACTGTAAAAAAAGATACACCATATCTACTCGATAAAATTAAGGCAACAGATTACAAGCAATATTATTGATTAAATATAACTATGTTTGGTATTGAGTTAATATAAATTAAATGACCCTTTATAGTTATCCATTTAATGAGTAGATTCAAATAGACAACAAAAAGGAATTAATTAAAACCTAAACAAAAATACTGAGTTGATATGAAAAACAGAAACTTTGGTAAATAGTACCAATAAGAATTAATTTAATTCTACATATCAATCATATATAATTGAGTAATAATCATCTACATTAATCAGTGCATTGATTTGAATTTATTCAATGCAGTCAATTAAATCTAAATGTTCGTCTTTCTTAGGAATAACAAACTCAAGCGTTTATGGAAAAACTTCTTTATTTTAAATGTTGCTCACGTGATCTTAAAATTCATGTACAGCTAAAACAACCTCTTGAGTGTTTGAATGAAAAATAAAAAATAAATAGAATTATATAACAGAATCAAACAATGAAGAGATTAATACATAATACCACTCCATTAAAGCCAAAACATGAGAAGCAATACAGAATGCCCTCAAAATAAAAGTTTAAATGTCACAGACAGGTACAATTACATATACAATATACAATATACAATACATTGTGTAGCACTGACAATGTAGAACTACTTAAAAGTGTTCTTGAGGGACTGGACTTTGTTTCACAGCTTTGAAGCATCCAGTTCCAAGAAAGGCTTTTGGAATACCTCAAAGCTATACTTCAGCTACCTGGGATAATCGAGACTCAGTGTGCAGGTCAAGCCAAGGAGGACAGAGCAAGCCCTGGCAATACCTTTAAGTCCTGTGATGACTTCCATGCC
Source organism: Oplegnathus fasciatus (assembly GCA_003416845.1). Taxonomy (NCBI): domain Eukaryota; kingdom Metazoa; phylum Chordata; class Actinopteri; order Centrarchiformes; family Oplegnathidae; genus Oplegnathus; species Oplegnathus fasciatus. Next base: position 659,058 of record NTHP01000090.1, on the reverse strand, counting down.
CTTAAAAACAATTCTAATGTCCTTTGGGCTGTTATTTGTAGAAGCTCCAGCTCTTGTGATCACAGTAAATGCCACTATAAGCTGTTCAAGTTCCACCAAGTTCTCTGTGTCCTGCAACATGAAATTGTAATCAGCGTCATAGTATAAAATTGTCCAAAAAAAATTATTGTAGGCATATCACATCACGAGACAATATATTTTTTAATAAAGGGCCTCTGTCTCATGACTCCTGAGGTGACTGCCAAGGTGTTGGAAATATTCTTTTTCAGTGGGATATTTAGCTGAGCAAACAACAAACGTGAAAGAGAGCACTACTCCTGGCCCCTTAAGCCTGGTTTATACTTCTGCATTGAACGTACGCAGAGCTTACGCCGTAGCCTACGCAAGTGGCCTACGCCGTTGTGAGCATTTATACTTGTGCGCTAGTGTGTCTGCGTCGCTCTGCAATTACACCACCAAAACATTTCTTTCGGTTTCTTTGTGTACTCTAGCAGCTCATTTGAAGAATAGTCAACGCATAGTGAGTGTGTGGTCGAGTGAGGGAGAGAGATGGTGAATGCGGTGTGAGCGAGTGTGACTGTATCGGACAAGTGAAGCGAGCAGAGGAGAGAAAAGTTTAGCGGTGGAGTTATCAGGAGATAGTGGATGTAACGTTACAGTAGGGGATACAGTTTGTGCACAAATAAATGCAGCAGGTCTTAAAGACCAACAGAAGTTTCCCGTTTCTTCTTTTCCCAGCTGCTGGGTGGAGCAAAGGGGGTTCGCTTTCTACCAAGCGGACCAATCACATTTGTTGCAGTCTGTGTCGCTGCGACATGTAGTTACATTTCTGGGGAGGTGCTCATCAGGCTACGACGTAGTTTCGACACAGAAGTATAAATCAGGCTTTAGCTTCATCTTCTGCAGGATATCTTGGCAAATGTGTGCAGAGGTACTGAATTTCCTACCTCAAACGTCCTGTGTTGTAGTCTGTAATGCTGCAGAAGATCACCCCTTGTTGTCGCTCTGAATCCACAGATTTTACACTGCCATCTCGTTTGGAGAAACCTAAGAAAAACACAGAAAGTTTTGAATATGAGATGTGCCTTTCAGTTTCACACTGCCACAAAAACCATCCCTGTGTCAATGAAATGTCTAGGCTGTACTGTCCATGGTGCAGAAACCACTATTTTTTTTTCCATCATATGTACAATAGCACACCTGTAAATGTGATGACCAAAGACTACAGAAATTTTGAACTATGAACTATTCAGCCCAGGCCTGACGTTTGTCAGGGATATACTTGAAACAATGTTTGAATTGTGGCAAATTAAATTTCTCCAGGAGAGCTAAGCTTTGTAGATCTATTTCACAGCACTCAGTGGGCACACTTGGTCATCCAAAAGTGAAATGTTTGCACTACACATATGTGTGTAGACATAATATTCATACATACCTATAGAGTTTGTTTTTTTGGCCAAAGCAATGCTTCCTCCTCCCTTGAAGAAAAAAAACCCCAAATTAAATATACAGGAAATAAACATACTGTGCCATGGACATAATTCAAGGCTGAAATGTGGGCTAAAGCAAAAATCTGATGATTGACTGTATGTGTAACATGAGCAAAGTCACTAAATGCCCCATGCAAGCAAACAGTCTCAACAGTACACTCTAGCGTGACAAGCAACATGGCAGCCCTGCAACACACACAGGCCTCCACACACTTCTACCCAAATTAGCAGATTTATGCATGAAAAGAAATAAAATTGTAAATCTAAAACTGGCTTAACATGTGTTTTAAGTAACGTAACTTCACATTTACAACAAAAACAGCGAAAGAGCAGAGAGAATGCTACCTTCTTGGGGAAAGTCCCGACACAAAGAGGACGTAAAGCTAACGGAAGTGCGGTATGTGCAGTTCGTAAAATAAGATGCTCACTATACTCCCGGCGATAACCCCCAACATTTCCCTTTATGGAGAGGTGTCTAACATTAACATGAAACCCAGTATACTTATTTACACAATTTTATGAGAACATACTGACGAGATATCAACAACCCTTAAGGAACACAGTAAACATGATAGTGGAAACGCTAACCCGCATCCTTCAAAATAAAAGTCTGTACCGTTCTTCCAAAATGTACAACGCCCTGGACACAATACAGCAACAACGCCACACTACTACATATGTAACTTAGCGCCACAATTATCTGGACAACATCTTTACGTGCGGGTGTGGATAAATTAAGTTAAGCAGAGTGTGCAGTGAGTCAAAGTGGTGAAAAACACGTCAGCCAGCTAACGCTAGCTAAAAACAATACATTTTCAGCAAACCACAAAAATGGTATAATTTAAGGAACTGTGAAAACAAAATAAGTTTTCCTTACCTTACTCAACCAGCTAACGCAAGTATTTGCAAGATGAGCAGAGTGGAAGAAGAGGGTCACTCGCCATCTGCGCTCTCTTCAAATGTCTTGTGGCTAACGGATGGTAGCCTGCTGCATTCGAAAAGCGCGCTGAGACAGGAAGTGCTTTTCAATTAAAAACTGCCTGATTACATATCATATCCACTCAGTATCTCAACCCAGCCACATTATCACATAATCATATTGCAGATAAAAGTCCCTGGGCCACTTAATGAATGCTGACCCAAAGGAAGTACTATTAGAATTACACTGCATTGAATTGAATGCCTTAAATTCAAAGTACCCATTGTTTTCATCAGGGCCATACCTAACTTTTTCCTAATAGATCCTTGGTTTATGATTCTCTTGCACATGTTGGAAGACATGTTCCTCTTGAAAGTACATTTTATTAAACTTATGGGTCTTTCTATAATAATGCGTGAAACAGAAGACAAAAATTAGGCTAGCTGTTCACTTAAACTATTTGACTGTTTATCAGCTGTTTGGCTTGAGCTGATACAGTCATACTCCTGAGGAAAAATAATTTTTGACCTCCAGTAAATTATTTTAACACGTGGTTGAGGTTTGCAAAAGGCATTTTCACATTTGATCCACTCTGTGGTGCATGTCATTCATTAAATCCAGCAAAGCTGTACTGAAAACTCAGCCAATTTTACCCTGCAGATGTAAAAATAGGAAGAAGGGAGGTGATTTTTTATTTCAGACAAGACGGAATCTTTCCTTCATAATCCCCTGTGCTCCTGGAAAGGTTTGAGACCTTGCTAAGCCTGTAATCTCTGCCTCCCACAACTTCACAAAAGTCAATATGAAAGACCAATTACCAGTATAAATACTGCACATTTCCTGTCTTGGAGATACTATAAATAAAAAACTTGTAAGTGTGTATGTGAATAGGAAGGGAATGGGGAACTCCAAAAATTTAGAAGAATTACTAAGATGTCCAAATATTTCTGCACTATATGTCAGCCTAGGTATTAAGATCATAAGTTATGCTGTGTTTGTGTTGTGTATTCACTCACCAGCATGGTTGGAAATATGGGTACATTCTTATCTTCAAATATGTTAGGAACTGTAGTCTTAATAGCAACATTAATTGTCATCCTTCCTGAACTTGTCGAACTCAGATCTGATCATCTCCCCATGAACCTCTTACAGTTTGTAATTTTTATCTGCCTGTATTTCCTTTGTCTCTGTGGGCACCCTAACCCTGTCTGTTTAATTAAGTAACGTTAGCCTCAGAACCTGACTGGGCGCCTTCATTAAACTCTCTCCATTATGCAATTTCTACATCACCTATTACAAGAGCTCCTTCAGCACTGGGCTGGCTGGTTGCCTCTACAAGAGTTGTGTGCAGAGGAGGGGAGGACCCCCAGAGGTAAAATCAAATCAATACCTCCAGGCAAGAGCTAACAAGGTCTATCTAGTGTTGTGCTCTACTTCTAAGTAATGTCAGGGGACAAACGTGCAGGCTCTCACAGTTAGCCTATCACATGTCTAATGGAGTAGTATTCTCCCTCTGTGTGTGTGTGTGTGTGTATGTGTGTGTGTGTGTGTGTATTGGAGTGCGAGGTGATGACTTGATCTGCTGCAAACTTCCAAAAAATAAAGAGCCCACCAATGTTGCCCTTCACTGCAAAGTTTGACTATCAGTGACAATGCAAATTGATTGAAATGCCCTTCATGGGTCACACAGTGATGTAACAGCTTTTTTATCAGAATATTGCCTATATGGAAACATTTTTACAGTTTTTGTCATCAGGCAATATCTCTTTCAGCAACAAACCTTCACTTCTGCGACCTTTTCCATCTAAATGGTTCTAAATTCTGTTTTAAAATGAGTAGGCATGTATCACAAAATAAACATAATACAGTAGTTATTGTAAGATCTTTTTTTGCACCATGGAATGGAAAAATCTGTGATGTCACCTGTATATGGGTGCAAGGGGTGTTTCAGCTGTTGAATGAAAAAAACAAACTCTTCACAGTAGGTTGTGGTATTTTAATCTCTGCTGTGTACCAATAAGAGACTAAACACTAGAGGTTTTGTATCATCTTTGTATAGGAAGACGAGAATAAAGCAACAAAAGATGAGTTCCCACCAGGTCGAATTGTCTTTTGATCAGGTTGATGGAAAAACATCACCAGTGTTGATTCACTGGGTTTTCTATTAGTTTGTGTGAGCCAATTCACTAACAAATCGAACTCTTGTTAGCTTGGTTAGCATGTCCTGATTGAAGGGTATGGCAATTGCTTGTGCTCTTTAATTGGCGTGGCTTGTGTTCATGTCATTGTTGATAAGAGCAGAAAAGGTGTAGTTCCACTTCAAAGAGGTACTAGTCACCTCTTGATTCTTTTGTTACCCCCTCCGTGCCCTGGCCCAATTATTTAGCTTCACTCCAGTCCCTTACAGTTTACTAAAAAGAGAAAATTACAGAGCTCAATAAAAAAAAACATCTCAGGTGAAAAATATTTAATGGACCATTCTGAAAATCCGGAGGCATGGAAGTACAAAGCTAAACTTTGATTCTTGTATTCCATGTATGTTGTGTTTTAAATAGTGCGCAGTGATGTAAGAATGCTTGACACACCTATAAAAGCACATATTAAGTGAATTTCTATATGTCTACAAATATTGTATTATTTCTTTTGTGATTTGCATATACGTATTAGATGATGTCAAAATCTTTGCGACGCATTCTTCTATCATCCATTTTAATTAGTGCTTGTTTCAGGTCTTTCCAGTGGTTGCTGTTATTTAAGCCATTTTGCGTTCCACAGCAACAACTCCTCTACTCTCCTACTTAATTGCTTTGTTTAACAAAGTGGCAATCAATCATACCATTCACTAGTTACCTGTCATACTGTACTATCCAGCCGTGAAATAGATGAGGGACACCATTCCATCTTTTCTTTCAACCAAAGCACTTTTCCCCTGCCTCAACCATTTTTTACAGTCAGTGAAGAAGAGAAAATGTGAGAATTTTTTCATAATGTGATTTTATAATCTGTCAATCTTCATCTTGTGATTTTTAACTGTTCACTCTCAATTGGTCATTCACAGTGAATTGAAAATTACTGAATAATCAATGAGTGCTTCTCCTACAAAACATACCGATATGCAGATTTAAGTAAATCAGTATTCACTGAAAGATTTCACAAATTATATTCATTACACCTTTTATGTATTCATTTTGTAACGAGTCAGTTCTCCAGAAAAAAGGAAAAGCTGTCTATTTGGCTGTATCAATTAAGGCAACTTATGTTACATATGCATTATCAGTTTAGCTCAATAGAGGTGAGTTCCTTTAGATAATCCTGATAGTATACAGTACCTGAAAGGGCAGGAGAAGGATGTGTTTCAGGGAAGGTTTTTGGGAACTTTATCATTTGATTAATGGAGCATTGATATGCATAGCTTATGAAATGAAAGGCTGGGAAATTGCTTTCCTATCTTGATGGGCTGATAATGTGAATGGGATGGGGGACTTGCCTAGCTCAGTCAACAGCACCTGTCATTACACCTTTGGTCCCTATCAGCCCAGCGATCTGTCTTCTCCCGATCTGCTTCAGAGGGGTAATCTCACAAAGCAATTAGGACTTCCTCCCTCTCCCCACTGTATTTAAATGGCAAATTATAATGTACCCCTCCTCTCCAGCTGTGGTAGAAGCAATGGCTGCAGTTGGATGTTTGCGCAAGGTGTTCAAAGAGTGGAGAATAGCCATGGCTCATTAGTTTGGGAATTTTGCAAGGTAGAGTACCCCTGCATGAAGCATGCGCGACATACTTTACTAGAGCATCTTACAGTTATGGTAAATCCACAAAACATTTTTAAGTCTAGGTAACATGTGTTAATGAATAATAATTAATGAATTCATTATGACACTGTACTGTATGTACATCACATGATTTTAAGACCCAATTATAAAGGTGGCCATTTAAGGGAAAAACTTCCCCATTGGTTATGTGGATATTGTGGCTCTGCTTTCTGCATTTGATGGTACAAACAGTGGAGCCACAACATCAGCTCAGCTTGGGGAAGGTGCGTGTTAGTGTAAGCTCCCATAATGTCTTTTAAAAAGACTGTCTTCACTAAAAATGACAGCATTGGTTGTTTGTTCAAACATTTAAAATGACCTACATTTTTCCAAACTCTTGAGGCCGTGCAAATAATGACTGTCAGGAACATAAGCAAAAATAGCTTGGTGTCATATCGTTGCAAAACCTCTTAAGTGACCCACAATGTCATGTCGTTTGGAGGATTTGTTGTCTTTAAAATTGGCAATGCAATATACAGCAATCAAACAATGTATACTTTTGGTGGTTGAAATGGTTGCATCCCCATTTTTGCTCTGCTAAATAGGTCCCATTAGGAACCCCATTGGCGATATACCGTAGGTTATCATATTAACAGCAAATTATATATTATTGATTATATGATGATACACAAAAAGCATTATCATCACAGTAGAGAACTCCTGTCTTGTTTATGGTGGAAAGGCACTGTTTTATTTTTGTAGAAAATTACCAACTTACTCACATACTCCCTTTGTGCTGGCATCTGCAAAATCCAACAGAAACTAAACTGTCAGTGAAATGGGTGCAGGTGGGAAACTGGAGCACAAATGCTACCATAACTACTGGCTCTCAGCATCTCCGTCTTTGTCATCCCAGCTTGTGGCGGTGCTGCGTGGCCAGAGCCTCAGCAAAATGAGCTATGCTGCTGTTTTTTTTATCAAAGGTGGACTGAGGTGGCACAAGCACGCTTTCACCCTTCCAACATGCAGTAAAATACATGGTAAACAATTGTATCCTCAGCATTTTTAAAGTGAGAAGACAATTTGTGTGTCCAAAAAGCTGGTCTAAAGTCTGACAGCTGAGCTGTAGTGAACGAAGCTGCTGCTACTACTACCCGGTGTGTGCCATTTATCACTTGCACTGTTACAGAATGAACAAAGGTTACTGTAGTTTGACTAATACAATATCTAGTATGCAGCTGGAATAGAATAGTCAAGAAAGTTGGAAATTTGCCTTCAGTTTCAACAATATCAGTAACATAAAGTAAGCAGTACAACAAATAAACAAAACATAGCTATGTCAAACTAAAAGGTGTACATTTATATGTTGCACGTGCTTTTTATACAGCTCCGTGTTTCCAGGCTTTTTCGATGTCTTACTTGTGTTGATTCTATCAGAAGTGTCAGAAGTATGAGAATCCACATATTTTTTTATTTAATTTCGCTGTGCGGTTCCATTTTCACACAGGCTTGCATGTACTGGTCTGTCCGAACCAAACAGTATCAAGTGACATATCCGTCCCGCCTTTGTCATTTTCAGCCGAAATAGACCTGTGATAGCAGATGCTAGGAGCAGTTAATGTTTTCAAAGAAATATGTAATATGTAATGTAAATGTTTTGTTATTTATGAATTTAAATTACAACCGGTAGCTCCATCAAGCCCATCAATGCTTACTGCCATTTTTGTGGCCATTGTTCTGCCATTATTTTTCATTGATGTTGTTTGGTAACTCATTAGTTACATAGAAAGGTTTCTCCAACTTCCGTAAATAGCCGCCAATGGGCGTAACACCAGACCAATTTGAATCGCTGTAGACCCCCAGTAGATTCCCCAGTGTTTTCTTATGTTTCCTCTTCGTTGTATTCCCAGTACTCCCCTGTCTGAGCAATCGGCTCGTCACCTCTCCCAGTCTGCTCACTTGCCTCTCATCAACTCGTCAGCCTGCAGTATATCTACCCCGGTCCGTCATCCATTCTTTGCCAGATTGTTGTTACCACTGTGGTAGTCACACTTCAGGCCAAATAGTGCATACTCTCTAGTAACCAGTTTTCTCGTGTTTTTGTGTACTAACCTGCCTCTCATGTCCCAGGATCATCTCCAGCCTGCCTGTCTCCCACCTGCCAACGTGCCACCCTGACAGCCACGCTTCCCCTCATTCCTCTCTGCTCACGCAAGCTCCTCCATAGCCATCACTCCCTCCTGCACACGCCAGATCCCCATTCCCTGCCATCAGCCCTTCATCCTGATTCCTTGCTTCAATAAACTATTCCTAAATTTCCTAAATCCACACTGTCTGTGTCCTGCGTTTGGGTCTCCCCCATGACTGCAACAAATGAACAAATTCGCTGAACAAATAGGAAATTTGGGTGATTTGGAGGTCTTGAACCACGCAACACTTAATCAGGATGAACCCACCAAACCCTACCGGTACTGGCTGTATGTCTGTATATGAAAAACATACCCTAACCCAAATTCACTTTCTTTCCGCAACTACTGTAAAACAGCAACAGGACAAATGAGAAGATTACTTGAAGTCAAGGATGGGCTCGTCTGCTCTTGTGGGTGGGTCCTCACCTCCTGCAACATTGGCCTGGGAGTACAACATGCTGTTGCTGGTGTTCAGGATGACAGTGTCAGGCCTCAGCTTCTGGCACTGCTGCTCCCACAGTGGTTGGTACCTTCTCCAGCCTTCGTATGACAACATAAACCTAGAGATGGAAAGTGTGCAACTTTCCTTACTTCGTCCAGCCTCTCTGTAGAGGATCTCTGACCCTTGGTCAGACACTGGCATATGTCATTTGCCAGCCTGTACCACTGCCTGGCTCTCTGCCTAGTCCTTACCCCACTACAGTATGTTACAGACTGTTGTCAGGTTGTTGGGACCTGTTAGAATCTGCCTCATTAGAGCCCTTTAAGTATGATGCCCCATTTCCAGTTTCTGAGAATAACCAGAGTGGCAGGCTATCTGAGATATTCTGCTCTGAGTATGGCCGCCTTATCAGCAAAGTACAATGACTTTGTTCCACATACATGGACAGCTGAATATCCCAGATCCACTATACCTCCACCCCCTTACAGTCCATGTCCTAGATTTTTCACATGCCCATGTGTGCAGGTGGTGAAGGATGATTAGCTGAGGCATGTGTTCCAACCACAGTATCTTTCAGCTTTGTGTCTCTCTTGCTGGTGAGTGTCGATTTGATTCACTCCCTCACTGTCCTCTTGGCCAGCTAGAATATGTGTCGTTTAGATTTTGCCCTATCATTATTATGTTAGTGCTGTTCTGCTGTCCTCGTTGGCAAGTGTGTCTTGCAGCTCATGCGGTTTTGTCACTTTCATCGCTGTTGAGCACCAGTTCTGGAGCCGTCTTGATTGGCATTTCTTTTCCACTTTTATTGACAAGAAGAGTTACTCATGTTACTGGCACACGTTTTTTCAGAAGACGTCAAGACAAAGGCAAGGAAAACAGTCAGTCTTGACTGAGACAACGATGGTGTGGTTATGCAGACAAGAAAGTGAACGTCTATCACCCAACTAGTTGTCTTGTCTCTGAAAACAGCTGTGAGGGCATTACACTTGTATGACAAAAGAAGGTCAGGATCGCCACATGGGAGATGATTTACTAAGCAGTAAAAATAAGTAGATAAGGTTTGTTTTTGTCATTTGTGACCAAATCTAAAAAGTGAGCATTAGTGCTTTATCATTAAGATGAGATGTAATAACGCAGATCCTTATCCTCTCTGCATGAGTGTGAAAAGTTAAAATTAAGTAGTGAATCGTCCATAAATGCTGTCTGGCCATTTGAATACCTGGCCATGTCTTAATTAAAACATACGGCTCAGTGTTTTTCTTTCATCTAAAATATCATCATTCAGAATAAACAATTTGCTTGCCCAAGACATTAGACTTAGAAGTGCCATAATGAGCTCAGTTACATTGTTAATCTGTTTATGCTGTGAGTCTCAAGGGAATATAAATGAGCCTTGCAGTGTTTATTCCCTGAAGAGCCAATCTTAAATTGATAGTGGACAGGAGAGGTCTAGCTGAGATAATGGAGGGGATCTTTGAAGTAAGTGTAAGAGAGTGCTCATTTAATGATTCAGACCTTCAGGGGGAGTAGTGGGTTGTCAGAGCTACCGGAGGCTCTGGGCAGAGAGGAAATGGCCACATCAGAGTTTAGAACAACACAGGTGTTTTCTGTGGCTAGTCATATCTGTGAGGAGGTTAACACAATGTCTTGATTGTTAGTGTTAGTGAGTTAAGTGACAGACCAAATTTGGGCTTGGTCTTAATTGTGGCATAGGTGTCTTGTAGCTTGGGTTCTCATTACAAGCACATTGACAGTGTTTCTCAGTGTCATGGCAGCAGGTAGTGCCTACCTATAGAGCCTGTTAGACGGTGTAGCCTGGATGAAATAAAATAAAGATTATGGATGGTAACTCTAGTTCAATTAGCACAGGGACGGTTTGTAACCTCACCACCATGCCAATACAACAAATTCTCCAAATTAACAACAAAATTGTTAAAATCGTTAAAAATTTGTATCTGGCCCTCCAGAACAAACAAATAAGTGTTTGACGGGATGACATCATTTGCCAGTGCCTTCCAAAACTGCTTACAGATCACTGTTACAAAAATTTAACTTTTCTAATCCGATATTTTAGCTAAATGTTTGGTTAGGTTAAGGCGCAAAAACTATGTTGTTAGGGTTAGGGAAAGATTGTAGTTTGGGTTTAAATAATTACTTGGTTGAGATTGGAGAATAATCGTAGTAATGATTAATAGAGCTGTCCCAAATACCATTTTTAGGCCTTCGAAGATTCGGTGCGAATCACTGGCGAATATTTGAAGCTTTGGGAGGGGGTTAACGTTAGCTAGCTGTTTTTTAATTCACTCATATGCAGCTACCGGCAACTTTTAAGGAGCAATGTTTTCTTGCATGTGTTACCTTTCCAGCTTCGGTCCTCGGAAACATAGTTGGGAGACCTCTGGTATAGGCTAATTCAATTGGCTTTAGCCTGGCTTGTCAGTCAGCTGGTAACTAGCCTCTGCAGTCCGGGCAAACTCTGCTTTGACGAATAATCAGGAGACATCGTGGTAACGTTGCATAAAACAGGTACTTTATTCACTTGTTGCAGCGAACACGGCCGTTTTCACAACCACTTTACTTGTCTGTCTTGTCTTTGCTTATCTGGACACTTTCTGCTGACTATTGTAACTTAACAACCCATGGAAGCATGCGCTTCACGGTGTCTGCCGTACATACAGGTACTTTTTCTACACACACAGGAGAGACTCAGTCCCCATAACAAACCTGTCATGTGACTACGTCACATGCATACATCACCCACAAGGCCACCTTCCTTAAAGGGGAAGGCTTGGCCAGTAACACATGTTACTCAATGCATTAGTTGACGTCGTGAATGAATCAAAACACCTTAAAA